>PVHY01002698.1:66346-121305 GCA_004024945.1 Uropsilus gracilis | reverse complement strand
AAAAGTGGGGAGAAGAACTAAAAAGACATTTCTCCAAAGAGGAAATACAAATGGCCAACAGACACATGAAAAATTGCTCAATATCACTAGCAATCAGAGAAATGCAAATCAAAACCACAATGAGATACCACCTTACACCAGTAAGAATGGCCCACATCAAAAAAACAGGCAACAACAAGTGCTGGCATGGATGTGGAGATAAAGGAACACTCTTCCACGGCTGGTGGGAATGTAAACTTGTCCAGCCACTATGGAAAGCAATATGGAGAACCCTCAAAATAATGAAAATGGAATTACCATTTGACCCAGCAGTAGCACTTCTGGGAATCTACCCAAAGGAGACCTCAATGTGGATGCAAAAGGACACCTGTGCTCGGATGTTTATTGCAGCACTATTTATAATTGCAAGGTCATGGAAACAACCCAAATGCCCCAGAACTGATGAGTGGATGAAAAAGATGTGGTACATATACACAATGGAGTATTACTCATCAATTAAAAATGACAAATTTGATGAATTTATGGAAACCTGGATGCACCTAGAAGAAATCATTCTAGCAGAAACGAGCCAGATAGAAAAGGACAGAAACCAAATGGTTTCACTAATATATGGTCAACCAAATGAAACTGCACAAGGGGAGAATGGGGACCAGCTGGAGCGAGTGGAAAGGGGAGGTGGTGGGTGACCCCCAGGGACTGAAATGATGTGAAATATAAATAAATAAATAAATAAATAAATAAATAAATAAATAAATAAATAAATAAATAAATAAATAAAATGAAACATAGGATCTCCTACAAACCATAATGTTTTCTTTGCTGGCGCTTATGAATTCAGGATTATTTGCTCAAATTGCAGTACAACATTAACAAATGGTTGGAAAGCAAAGAAACACTGCATTAGCTACCCTTTGATAAAGAGTATAAATTTCCCCAAAAACTGCCCTTTTACTTCTAAAAATCCCTGAAAGTAACATCTTTCCTTGATTTTTATCATTAGTTTTTCTGCTTCTGTAATTTTTCCATTTTTGGCATATATCCCTAAATAATATAGATGAGCCTTGCAATTAAAAAAATTATATTATCATAGTACACAAGTGAAAATACGGAAGGACGAGACGTAGACTTTGAAGCCAGAAGAAGAAGGGGTGATTATGAGAAAGGACTCCACTAAATAAGAAGGCGATAGTTGAGGTTCAAGGGGGGGGTGTCTAAGCAAAGAAAAGGTACGTTGGAAACCTTTGGGAATGAAAAACTACAACAACAAAAAAGACATCATACACACACACATGTATATATATATATATATATATATATATATATATATATCGAGAGAGAGAGAAAAAGAGAGAGAGAAAGAGGATAGTCATCTGGAACAGTATGGAATGAAAAGATACTAACAAGGTAATTGCAAAATATAAATATGGTGGGAGATTATGGTCACCACGGAGAAATGCTGTCACTGCTTGTAATGGAATGCAGAAATCAAGATGCAAACACATACTCCACATACTCTGCTACAGAATAAAATAAGTTTCCAAACATTGTGTGTATATCCAAGACATTTTCTAGTGTATCACATTATTTTTGGGAAAATAACATTTGCTAAGTGCAGAAAAAAAAATGCACTCAATACCTCATTGCTTATTTTAGTATAAATTCAGCCCACAGCTTATTAATACAATGGCCCATCAACATCCTCAAAAAAAAAAAAAACTCTACTTTTTTCTATTCATAAGTACAGATTTATTATACACTGTATCTTTGTACTCATCTTTATATTTCAAGTAAGGAAGCTGCTCTAGATTAAAACTTTTTTTTTAAAACATCACTGTCAGCCCCAGGGTTCTCCTACCACACTGATATACATGAACCCTCATCTTATAGATTAAGATATTTGTTTCTAAAGGTTGTGGAGAGTAATATCATGATTTCTTACTGTTATCAATGTTACTATTTTCCCTTGTCGAAATGGTGTGGTTGATGTGAAGACAATTCATGTGCATGCATAACACAGAAATTTTTGATTAATATTGTTAACAAAGTTTAGATGTAAATTGCACCCTTTACCAATATTTGTGTAAGTATATTTACCCAATGGAATCCAGAAGATGATGTTGAGCTTATTTTTATGATAGTTTAAACTTGATTATGCCCCCAAAGTGAAGATACAGTCCTGATAAATTCAAATATTATCACATATACATACTACTCAAAATCTACATACTATTAGATACATTTGAATTTTAAGAGTGATCAATGTCTTTTCCAGGTACAGATAATTACTTGCCAGTAACTAATGGTTTCTTGCTTTGTTACCTACTTATTTAAAGATCATCATATAATTAGTCAAGTAATTTGAGACACATTTTATGGTAGAACGGGTTCTTCGTGGCAATTACACCAGGCTATCAGAGAAAATAGGGATATATAGTTTTTCTAGTTAAAAACAAATTCATATCAAATCAAAAGAATAACGGAGAAACATGAATGATAAGGTGTGCCGCTAATAAATCACTTCTCGTTCATTTTTGTTCAATAGATGTTGCTGGAGCAGATGATACAAAGTTAATACTCTATAAACAATTGTAGATGAACAAAAAAATGATCTCTACGAATGTGGTAACAAGGCATTTTGTTTACAGAATCTTCATGAGTATTAACAATCTCATTAGGAAAGATTTTATATTTTTTAAGTAAACTTATAGTTGCCTAATTTTTCTAGAGAACATTTTATTACTAAATAAAAGCAAATGACCTAAAGAATTTCCAAGACAAAATTTGTTTGAATAGAAAAAGGAAAGATAATAATTGTACTTATAGCTTTGAGAGCTAAATTTGCTTAAAAATGATCAAAGTAGCATATTCAAAACAGCCCCCTACATATACCTCTACCAAGTTTATCAAAATACATGTTATCTCTTCCTACAGTGGATCATCTGACTAAATATAATATGAATGAGTTACCGTGTCATAAAAGAACTTTGTGAGAGGGAAGTTGTTCTATGTTCAAAATTACAAATGATTTCTGGCATTTTGAAATTTGGCTATATAATTTAGATGAAAATGCGAATAAACTTTAGTATTTCTGAAATGTTTTTCTTTGAATATTTTTTTTGAGTTGAAAGATTTTTTGTTGTTGAAAAAATAGTTTGTTTAAAAAAGACGAAGTGATAGAAATAAAGTAGATAGAAAGCAAGACATCTTGGATTCCAAATGTCAGAATAGAGTAAAAGAGAATGCTATTCTCTCCTGTTAATAAGTGTCTTTTTCATTTCTTAACAAGAGTTTGACCAGAATCATAAATATACTGATACTATGTTTTAATTCATAAAAAGTAAAATGAATGTGGAATTTATTAATTACTTTATTCATAAAGGAATTCAAATTGTGGAGCTACTTTGTATTTATTTCTTCATATATATATATATTTTTATATATTATCATCCCATGTTTGAATAAGAAAGGGGTTTTCTGTTTCCACAACTTAAACTTTCATTTGAATACATTATGTGCTGACTCTTAAAATGCTTCTGTAAGCAGAGTTTTCGGTCTTAATTTTATTTGTTTGTGTCATCATCTACTAAGACTAAATTTGATATGAAAAGAGTTGGCTCAAGTCAGGGAGATTATTTTCAGAAGCTTCTAAAGCACTATTGGTTGTACCAAATCATGGCACTTCCCACTAAAACTTACTTGTTCAAACTAAGGAGACCTGGAAAAGTCATTTAAAATCAATTGCCTCTAGGACAGACAGATTAACAGGTATCTCCTGACCTGTACCTCCTTCTTCTCCTGATCTCTCATTTCCTTCATATCAAATTCACCTGATTCCTATTTATCAGGAAATTTACAAGTAAGAATAGGGGCCAAGTAGGTGTAGCCTCATGTAGGTTGCCTGCACATATATGACCTGTGGACTGAGATGGTAGCTCACAGAGATCTAAGTCAGAGCAGATGTGATTTCTTGTGCCAACTGTGAATAACATTTGCTCTACCAACTCCTCTGATTTCTCTGACAAGTGATGGAATGAGGTTGGAAAGAAATAGCATAACCCTGGAGGGAAAGAGGGTTCCCCTCCTTGGGACTCATCTGTAATGGTATCACAGGACCTACACAAAAATTTCCATATAATGGCCATAAAAAATGGTAATCCTGACAAATATAACCCGATTCATAATGTGTGCATCCACAATTTAACATTATGCCTTTTTCACAATCAACCAATAATAAAAAAAAAAACACTAATTTCAGATAACCAGTAGGTGGAATCTGAACCTATTAGAAAAAAAAATATTGAAACTTATTTAACATATAACAAAGCACAAACAAGTACCACAAGATTTTGCAAATGACCTTCAGGTCTCTCTTGTAGAAACACTATTTTCACAGGTTTCAAAATAGAAATGAGAACAAACAGGTCACCTGACATCACACAGTTAATTAACAGCAAAACTCAGACTGGGTTTACACCAACACTGACATTTTCATAAACAAATAGCTAATAGTTAAAACATCTTTTAATATTAAAATATCAGCTTCACAATTTGCTTAGCTGTTACTGTTGCACATTATTTCAGAATTATAACAAGTTCTAAAATGAAGTTTTGCCAAGATATTTTTCTTTGAAAATTAGCAGCTGACATGTTAACCAATAATAACTTAAAATACAAGTGAGCATGATGTGTCTATTGCTAGATATTAAAAATAATATAGTTAGTAACAAAAACTTCTAAAATCATGGAAATACACATTATATTATACACTTATTAATAGTGATTGTTTAAAACCAAACTATAATCTTTTGGTAAAATTGCCAAAACACATTTCAGCATTAATAAAAATTAAAGGAGTAAACATCAAATTCCACTAGTTTCACTAGTACTAAGGGGAAACATGAAATTTAGTATGTTCTGTGGTTTACTCCTTAGGGGAGAAATTTCACAAATCAAATAAAAGGAATAATTGTTTTTACAAAATCATAAAATATTATTTCATACAATATATCTTAAAATGTACTGGTGTATTAATATTTTAATGACATTTTAGGGTTATATTTTAGTGTATAAAATCTTTTTATGGTATAAATTAGAACAAAGGCCAAAGGAAATTCAGAGTATGAATTTATATTGAAGTCACCAAGTTCTACTCTGTGTTAAAGAATCTTGGACAGATTGATGTTTGCTGTTGATTGATTTTCCGGATTTTGCTTTTTTGTAAGTTTTTTGTTTGTTAAGTTTTCCAAGATAGTAACATTAATATCTAAAGAAAATAGGCATTATCACCAAATGCAAATGCAAGAAATATAAGAAGCCCTTACTCTGCTTCCAACTCATCTCTGTCTTACATTTCCTGTGATAGGCACACTGCATGAAGCAGTCTTTCTGTCTTCTGTTCACTAACTGCCATGCTCCACCTTGCCAAGTGCAATACTCACTTTTTGATCATTCACTTCACCTCTGAGTTGATACCTTATGCTATCTGATATACTTTTTCCTTTACGCTTATGACACTTAGTACTCATTCTCTCCTTCGCTGACTTCATTCTCCTCTGCCATCTCATTTTTTTAGACTTAACACATAAGTTAAGGTCTATTCCCCGGTGTCCTGCTAATATCCTTTTGTTGAAGTGACTTCAGCAGAGTGTACTCGGTAACTTGCAGCTCAGAGAAGATCAGGGTACCCATTCAGCAAGAGAGGAAAGGTCTTCACTGACACTGTTGTAACCCAACCACATAACTAAAATATCTAAGATTGCCTTTATTTTTTTTAGTATTAAATAATTTATTTATATATAAATTTCACATCTTTGTGATCTTTGGGGTTTAAGATTGCCTTTAAATGATTTTTTAGTTATTTTGTGATTTTTGCCCCAGGAAATTTGGCTACAGAAAAGACACTATGTCATAAATATTAGCTATTTGAACACTGACATGAAATGTTTACCACCATTTGCAAATGAGACCTCATGTATTTTCACAAACTATTCAGATTTTGGTAACCATTTTAATCCTGGAATCTGTGTTGCATATCTAAGATGGCTTTTAATTTCACATAGAATGTTTTGATATCATATACCCTTCTTCAGTTCCACTCTTTGCTAGTCTAAACCACACTGTGTCTGAGCAAGATGACAAGATGACTGCCTTATTTTTGTAATGGCTTTCCTAATGCTTTTGCTGTCACAGTCTGTTCTCCATTACATTTACAGCTATTTTTTGTTAAAATGCTAATTTTATGATGGAACACTCTTACTGTTAATGTCTCTTTACACTTCTAGGACAAAGTCTACCATCTTCTCTATGCCCAAGAAGCCATTTGTCTCTCCTGTATAAATATCCATTGTAATCTTCAGTCTCATTCTGCCTTATTTACCATTTCTTGTGAACAGATAATTGATCTTCTACCACAGAACAAAACAAAAACATCTCTTGCAAGAAAGTATCTTTTAATAGCATATAGCTATTTTTTTCTTCTCTTTTCATTTGTGCACATACCAAGAATTGCAAAAGATAAGGTTCCTAAGACAAAGGAAGAAGAGAATAAATGCACTGGATAAATAAATATACCACACTTAACTATGATGCCAAAATAGCCTACATTTTTATTCTTATATAAAAATTCAGATTTCCTACTTTGTTTTAATGATTCTAAATTTGTTATAATAATGTAAGTTTCAAATGCAGTTGTGATATTTGCAGACAGTGAAAAGAATACAGTTAGCAAAAGTACTTTTTATGAGAATGAAATGTAATACACATCTCAAAAAAACATTTTTATTTAAAATCAAATACCTATAAGGCCAAAATTATGTAACTTCATACATTAAAATTTAGTTAATATTGATGATTTACTAATGTTTTAGGCAATTTAGAATTGCCTAAAAGAAATCTATTTTTATTTGGTATTCAGATTCTTTTTAAAATGATGCCTCTATGTTCTTTCCAAAATAATTGTATAAGTCCCGTGGATATTGAGATCTGGGGTTGGGAATACTCAACACCAAATTCTCTCTAAAATAGAGGCTTTTCAGAGAGAGAGTTCTTTCATATTCTATTCTTTATTATGATGTTCCAATACTTTCATCACATTGGAATAAATTTACTATGGTGTTGGGAAAAGTTAGCTCCAAGAAATTCTGTACTTGCAGGTTTCGGTATCCACATCAGATATAAGAGCTGTTGACTTTCTGTTTCCCCAGTCCTCACCTCCCCTCCCATATTTAACACACTCTACCGGCCATTACACCATTGCAAGGTGAATTCAGAACTACCTCCATCTAACATTCATAGAGAGACTTACCTAGGAGAATAACAACACACAGAAGAATAGCGATTAAGGCTCCAGTGCTCAAGCCAGCGGAGGACAGAAAGGCTTCTGCATGGCAAGTCCGCACACGCCCGTCTCTCTCGCATGCACAAACCCTGATGGTGAGGGTGCTGCTGCTGCTGAGAGAGGGGATTCCACCATCAGAGATCAAAATGGGGAGATAATACACATCCTGAATACTTCGACTAAATCTCCTCCGCCTTGTCAGAATGCTGGCTGTGTTATCTATGACAGACATAAGCAAAACAAAATGTACTTAGTAAAACGGCCATTAAAGATTCACATTTCCTTTAATGGATAAAATGGGTATGTGTTTTTTGTTTTTTGTTCTTTTCATGGAATGGGCAAGGGAACATGAAGGGACAATTATTAAAGTGTCATTAGTATTGGTTCTCAAACTGGGAGACGTGTTTGAAAAATTAAAACATCAAACTAAAGCGAAGGGAAATACTAGAAAACAGATAAATATTTTGGACGTGAACATAATAGTTAAAGGATTGAAAAAGGTACAGAAAACTTAAAGTTAGTGGATCATAAATTTTGTAGTGATCTAGTAGTCTCTACAACAAACGCAGTGACTCTGAATATGATAGAAACGTATGTCTGTATTTTTAACAAATTACTGACATCATGCTAATGCTACAAATTTCTAAGAACCACTGGTATCAATAATATATTTATGGAGTTGCCAGATCAAGTGATAAAAGTTTTTAGACTTAGTAGTAATTTTAAGCATTCTCATTATGATGGGGGAAAGTAAATGATGATTAAAATAGTTAAATCTAAGTAACACCATGTGCTATTTTTCTTATTTTGATTATCATAATACCTTCTAGCTCCATCCATATTGCTGCAAATGGCATGAACTTGTCTCTTTGGATTCCTGAGTATAATTTCTCTTTTTACAAAGATCACAGGTAATTAAGTGACTCACTTGTGTGTTTGGGACATTTAGGTTGTTATTTGGCAACTGTAAACAGAGGTACTATGAACATGAAAATAAAAATTTCTCTTTAAATTGGTGGATTTTTTGTGTGTTTTGTGTAGAAACTTAGGAGTGGGCTTGCCGGATAGTATGGGGGATAAGTGTCTGAGGAACCATTGTACTATTTCCATAAAGGATGGGCCAGTCTACCCTCCCACCAACAGTGAAAGAGGGTTCCTTTTTTTCCACATCCTCATTGGCATTTGTTCTATCTGAGATGGTTGATTCTCACAGAATATAAAGCAACTAAACCAAGGAACAAATTTAAACCAAATTTAAAAACTAACTTCAGAATACTGATAACAGAGCTGAGGAATCCACAAGAGGAGAGAAGGAGGATGAGAGCAAGGTGGGGAAGAAGCACATAAGATGGTGGTCACTAGGTGTTTTGGTGATGGGTGTATGATAGTAATATCACTTGAAGGGAAGTTCCTATACTCCTAACACAGAAATACCAATGCATACCCACAAGAATTCAATACATATTTAATTCTATTTTTATGTGCTCCTGAATGTAATTAATCTAGATGATTACATCATGTACATTGATTAATCCACAATATCACAAAAGGGAGAGTATGCTATAGTCTCACTTTGAAGAGGAAAAGCAAATTTATTATGTGTAATAACTGAAAAATATCCATATTTTTGAGATAAGATAATCTGCATTTTACCAGTCTTAGTTGCCCCATTTTTTTGAGGTTACTAATCAGCATTTTACCAGAGGTAAATTTCCCCTAATCAAAGATAAATGATCAGGATACGACCCTTGTTCAAAGCCCTGCTCAGATCCACAATGTCACTGTGCCTCTTCAACAGTCCAACTCCATTAGTTGCTGAAACTCTCAGGTGCACATACATATGGTTATCCTAGCATTGATATTTCTCCTTCCAGCATGCCTATTAACTGAAGGACCCTTCTGGTCAACAATTGGATGTGCTGTTCAAATCCCCTACATGGGATCTCTTATTGCCCAGTTGGAGATTGCTACCTAGCCTAAAGTTATTCCTTTCTGAACAAGTACAGAATCAATAACTTACTGTTGCAAGATATAAAGGTTAAGTCATTTCCACCAAATGCAGACTAAATACTGAAGTCTAGTTCAGTTTCAGAGTATTCCTATGGGATAAGCAGTGGCATCCTTAAAATTGCACAGCAGATCTATTTCTCACTGTTCCTGACCTCTCTCCTGTGTACAGATGGTGCCCCAAAGCACACATTCCAGGGAGCTCCCTGCCCTCAAAACTCCAATTCAGACTATTTCTCAGAAAACTCCTTCTGTGATTACACCTATGAGTTAATTGCTTTTCACTTAACTGTCATTGCATCTATAAACAAGTACATTTAAGGATCACTTTCTATTTTTCCATTCCTTTATTCTAAAATTAGAATTTTATTACTATAAGTATTTTTTAATGGCATAAAATCCTATGGTTACATTTTATTGCTTCTACATTACCAATTTAATGTAATAGAATTGTGTTTGCTAATATTCATTGCAGTATAGACAATAAAACACGTGGATTAAATGTCATACATGTCAATATATGGGGTGTTCATGATTATTTATACATATATCTACATACCTACATATATTTAAGCTGTTGAATGTTTGCTGTAGTGGATGCATAAAAAATCTAATAAAGGATTAAAAATATTATGTAGTAAAAAAGAATGTTTTAAAAAAAGTATCAATTGTTTATTCTAAGACAAGCTTATGAATAAAGAAAATTTTGAAGACAAACTGCATTATATGAGTTATTTGATATTAAAATCTCTCATGTACAGACCCCAGTCATTGAACCTGGTCTTTGACTTAGCACATGTCTAACAGGACCAAGCTACACCATGGATAATATAAGCTGATTCATATAGTTATTCAGCCCAATAGAAAGGCATGAACTAAATAATCATAGGCACAGACATATATTAGAATCTAAGCACTCATCCTTTAAAGAAAAGATGTCAGCACTGGCTGCTGTACTTCAGTAGTACATGGTAGATGGTAACTATTTTATGACTTTGGCTTAGAATATATTTTTTTTACATTTAAACCAAGCCTCAAGTTCCCACTCAGAACAATTATTGGAATTGCAATGAGAAACAGTATTGGAAACAAGAAGAAATACAGAAATGCAATTTATGTCTCTATTGCATTTTACATGGCAAGCTAATATATGGAGACACAAAAGTGTTCTTTGTATTTCCAGTTGAATATTTCACTTTGGAAAGCAAAGGGAATCCAAGATATAAAGAGTTTACTACCTAGAAAGGCTCAGTAGAGCAGATTAAAGAGCTCTTGACAAGGAATGTTTTATACCTCCCTGGAAGTGCAAAACAAGAACTTGGTAGAAAATTTACTGAAAATGGAAAATACAATTTTGAAGTAAAATGAAAGGGATATAATACACAGATATATTAATACGCATTTACCTAAACATATCTATCTATCTATCTATCTATCTATCTATCTATCTATCTATCTATCTATCTATCTATCTATCATCTATCATTTGTCTACAGACATAGAGCAAGAGCAAGCGAACTGTCCTTGTAGCTGCAAAACTAAGTGACATGAATAACAAAGCTATAAGTTTGACTATAATGTTTTAAAAAAATAAACCAAGCATTACAGGAAACTTGCATGGCACTTAAGTATATAAAAAATTAATATGAACTAAGTAATGGGAACCATAACAGGGTGGAATATCCGTGGATGATAAACGCCAATTATCAATGTCAAAGAAAGAACAATCTCTAATAAGGTATACTCAAGTTTCATTTTTAATAATCTCAATGATTTAGATGAAGACACAGCTTATAAAATTTTTGGAAGCCAAACTAATATAGCTAATATATTGGACTTAGATTTAAGGAGATTTTGAACAATGATCATGAAGATCTTAAAGAAATAGGAAGGCTTGATTTAAAGATATGTGTTACATAGTGAACATTGAAAAACAATTTGTAGAAGAGATCTTAAAAAATAGCTACTATCTTGATATAATAAGATAGTATATCATATATATGTATATATATATATATATATATATATATACATATATACATATATGCTATTAGTAGCAGTAAAGCCACAAGAGGCCAAATGAGCTAAAGTCACCATGGAAGAATTCAATAAAGCTCTGCAACTTCAATATTTCTTTTTATTGAGAAAACTTCACCAACATGTGGTATATACACTTAGTTCTCCTCTCTTAGGTGGAGGATGATGAATGCCATAGTGGTGAGTGTTACATAGCAGCAGATAGCTGAAAGACATGGGTCTATACTTCTAAGTCATGTACAACAATATAAACCAATGACACTTCAATTAAAAAATAAAAGTGATATGATACTTTAATCCAATGAAGTAAACAGAGTAGAACTTAAGTGGGATGGTGAGAAAGTTGAAAACATGTCAGATAAAGCATCAAACAACAGTGTGAGAATCCTACAGATCTGGTATGGATATAGGTAACCAAAAAAACCCTGAAAATATTGAGAAAATATTAGAAAATTCTCAGCAATGAATGTTTTCTTTCAGTCATTCTTAGCAACCAGATTTTTTAGTGTAATATCAAAATAGTCATGAACATGTTTTAGTCATTGAAAATTGTTAACGAAGCATTTTTTCTTATGAATCGTATTTCATGTTCTGAAAAACATGTAGGAAGCAGGGAGACTCTCATACAGATATATGTCTGACTTACATGGACACTAAAACTATTGTGATGACAGACAACTGAAATTTGCAATTCTTTGAAAATTAACAAAATAACAATAACATTCACTATTGTGGCTCAAGAATTCCATGATTCTTACAACTGATCAACTAATAGGATCTTTAACAAAAGTATTTATAGTGAAATATGTTGTGGAATAGATAGACACATTTCCAATCTCTGACAATTCTATAAAAACATAAGGCTACAAAACATAACAGTACAATGCAAGATGCATGCTTGTTCTGGGATTCACATGTAATTTTATCAAAATAGTAATATGTACTTTATTATTACTTTGTTTAATATTTTGAAAGATCTCAAAGGATTCTCATCTCCATACTAATTTCTTCAACTCTAATTCAATTTAAGTTAAAATAAAGGATTCTTTGAAAATATTACTGGAGGCAAAAACAAATCCTATATTAAACTTAAGATTTACCTTATAACTTAGAATATATTGTAACTATATGTTCTCAAAAATGCTTAAATTATTAGACAGCTATATGCTATCAGTCATTTCAATGCATTCCTTGTTTGATAATGCAGATGTAATGGCATATTTTATCTCAAATGTATCCTGAAAGACCTTTAAAATAATACTTACCAATCTTTTGTAATAACAGAACCCTTTAGGATCCTCGAGTGTATATTTATAATTGGACTAAAGTTCTCTTTTTTAATGTTTAAAGAGAAAGCTAAGAAATAAAATTGTAGCCTCATCAGACAAAGAAACAAGCTTGGCTCCACTGTCTTTTCATTTTTCCCCTGGTCTTTGAACAGCAATAAAATACATTTGCAATTTATCTATTCTCAGAGCCCAAGCATGAAACAATGCTCTTTTACTGTTCCTGTACAGCTCCTTTCGCATAATAGATACTTGATAAATAATGATTTGAATTACACTCAGCAGGAACTTGTCTTGTTGCAGTTTCCCTATTATATTGACTTGTATTAAGAAATTAAAACCAAAATAAAGTAATATATCTTGCAAGACTTCAACAGTATGATTTTTTTGTATGTTCTCATCTGAAATATTTTTTTCTCATGTTTTATGATTCCCACTTTTCATGATTTCCCTAATCTCATGTTTAGGTTCTAGATTCTGTCTGCTAATTTATTTTGTAAACATACCCTTGTTCTTTCTGGTTTTTCTGCCAAGCCACAAGATCCAGTATGTCATTAAGCTCTTATTTACACCCCAGAAAGCCATCCCTTTGACCATTGTCATATTCTATCTGATAATTTTTAAATTCCACATAAACACAATCAAGCTTCTGCTTTCAGATTTATAAACATTACTGGTAAAGTAGTTACAAATATGTAAATTGACTCCACCAAGTAGGTAAAGAAATTTAAAACTGCGGTCTCAAGGGAGATTATCAATCAAGGTACTAATATTCATTATCAGAGACCACACAGTAGATAAGTTTCCTTTGACATTTTCCTTTGAGTCTTCCATTCCCAACAGGAAATAATATTTTTCCAAAAAGAAGTTACCATGAAGCATCAATATTTTCAAACCATATTTGCAATTGCTCAGTTTTTTTTGAGCACTATATTAGCAATGTGTCTGTATGTGAGTTGGAGACTTAAAAAATATTAGTACATATGGAACAAAAACATAAATCTTGAAGAATATCACCAAATCTGTTTATGAATAACAAAATTGAATCTCAAGAGAGTTAACTTAGGTGGAGAGGGTGGTAAAGAAGATAATAGGATCCTTTTAAAATAGAAATTCAACCCAAATACAAATCAATTCACAGACATAACACAATAGTTGTAAAGTGAGGCATTAAAACAGTAGTTTACAAAAATGAAAAATAAAAATAAAAAGATGATGAATTTCATGAGAAAATCTCCACTCACAACTTATCACATGCCTTTAACAAATAGTATTATATTTCATAGTTAATGGATGAGCCAAAGTAAAAGAAATTATATCTAGATTCACAAAGTTAGAAATCACTGAAGGACATTTTATAGATTCATCTTTGTGTATTTATTTAGATTCAAAAAGCAAACACTAAGTCTATCTTAACAATGACTATATTTCCCTTTCTGAATGCAGAGGTATATAGCATTATGTGATTCTGAGCAAGGAAGAAAAAAAGACAAGACTACTTTTCTCCTACATAAAGTACATTTTCACAAGATGAAAACAAGTCAAAGAGTCATGGTACGGGAAAAATACATATTTTTTTTTTTCTAATTTAATTATTCATCCTAAATCCATCCATCATCTCTCCATCCCCCCATTTTTGGGGGATGTGAATATAAGTCAACACTTCTTTTGTTGACACTGTGAGTGGGAGTGTAAGAAGGGGAGATGGAACCGAGTTTTGACTAGCAAACTCACTATATATAGAGTGTATATATGCATATATATGCATACATATGTAAACATTAAAAAGTCAGCAAAGGTTAAAAACACTAAGAGGATAACAAAAGCATATTTTTTTATCTAGAATATAAAACCTTTTACAACAAATCTCTATAATTGCTAGTGACACTTACATTTTAAGGATTAGATGCTTACTGACTGTTTTATTAGTTTTCCATTAGTCGAGCTACAGCTACACCCTCCCCATCAGGAGTACTAGGACTCTAGCAAGGGTCGCTGTAGAAGTGTTATGAGCCAAGCCTGAGATTTGACTAGGAGGAGAAAGGGGCTCCGCAAGGGAATAATATCATGTCCCTGTTGCATCAGAGAATGTGGTAAGTGACCTGAGAGGGCACAGTTGTCTTTACATTCACTAGAGGATATTTGAGAATTCATTTGCAGCTATTTTCGCAAGACACATTTAGATATAGTGTGCTAAGTTACTTGGGAATGGGAGAAATGGCTAAATGGTCTCTGGAAGTCCTGCAGCTAAAAACAGAATGTTAAATGGTTATGCTCTGTAGAGAAATTCAGCATATTACAACACCAGCTGTGAGAGCTCATTTGAAGGACAAAAATAAACTTTGGGGATATCAAATACTACAGATCTGACATGTCAAAGAAATAGAAAGTAAATGTAAATATCTCATGTTTTCCCAAATATATCACTTTAGTAACTGCATTTCACTACCCAAGCTGTGAAATCTGAATGAGAAGACCCCCAAAGACACCTTTTTAATAGTCACATAGATATAATTCAAAGGCTCCTTCATTGAGTTCAATGCAATAAACTTTTTACCAAGCAGATAACGTTTACCCAACCCCAATAACCTCAAGGAAAAATAGTGTTTTCCTATATTGTCATTGAAGTGTTTTGCTAAAAAAAAATTAAAAACTTGTAAATATTTGACTTTCATTTTTAGAAGTAGAAATGAATATTGTAAGAAAACTTTAAAAAGTAATAAAAGTAAGGGAAAAATAAAACAAGGTAGATACAGGAATGAATATAATCTTCTATTGAATAGGATTAAAATGCAAATTTTCAGTACAGTACCATTATTTTTTCAAAAATAGTATTATTTGGCCCATTCAATTTGAGAGAATAGAGGGGTCTTCAAAGAGGAAAATACATAACTAAAGAAGAAAAAGCTGGCAAGAAACAGAAGTGATAGTTGTTCTTTTTTGTTTTAGATATTCATGATAACAAATTATCGAAAAAATTACAAGGATTTTCAAATTCAAATGGAATATTAAACGTGATTTAGATTTCTTCAAACTGAGATAGAACTATATACATATTAATAAATCATCCTTTTCCCTGAAAAAATCCATAAAACTTACAAATGCACTTGACAATTAGACTTAAACCTAAGAATTAAGTTGGCAAATCTCCCTACATCTAATAAAACCTAGTCTCTCAAGAGGCAGCATAAAGATCATGAAGCAGAACAGACTTACCTTGTAGACTAATGATGGTTTTGTATTGAGGGATTAGGTTACACTTTTTTTTATATTACAAAAATAAATGAATATGAGTATGAATGAAATCATATTTCTGTCTATTGTATGTGTAGTTCCCTGGCATAAACCTATATGACATTATGGCTATAGTTCATTTGCTATAGATATTTATTAAGAAGTCAAAATTAGCATTGATTTTTGATGTTAAAATTAATAGTTTACTTATCAGACTTACAGACAAGCTGTTATAGGATAAACTAGAATTTAATCAGAAAACATGCCATGCCTCCGTTGTTTCAGAGTAATACAATTTTAAGATGTAACTTCAAAAAAATTTGTTATTGTCAATGACAAAATTGTTCGATGACAATATAAAAATAATGATAAAGATAAGATCATTATAAAATACTCATATTTACAATAAATACATTGTTGTATGTACTGTAACAGAAAAAGAAAAGGGGAGGGAATTTTGATTCTAAGTATAAATGGCAACAGTGCTCCAAGATTTTGTTGATAAGGAGAACATGACTGGGGCTTGGTAGATGATAGGAATTAGTAAAAAAAAAAAAAAAAAAAAAAAAAAAAAAAAAAAAAAAAAAAAAGCAAAATGCCACAACATCAGAGGAGTGGGGAGACAAGGACACTGATGTCAACTTTCACCATGAATTTCTTGGCCTTTAAAACTTTTGATTTGGTTTTGACTTTGGAAGGGATAGTTTCCAAGGTTAAGTTTATTTGGTTGCATGTAATTAAAAATTTATTTATTTATTTATTTATTCATTCATTCATTCATTCATTTATTTTTAGTTGAGGTAATGTTTGGATTCCCTCATCAAGTATTATCATTGCAGTGTACCTGCCACACATTTAGCCATAGTGTTGGCTAAATAAAGATTCAAAAGAGTGATTTCTAAGGATGTAATCCTTTTTCTTTCATGTTACCTATTTCAGGAAGCATATAAGTTGCTCTTTCACGGCACTCTGTTCACCCTATACTTTTTTATTGACTTGTACTTTGAAATGGGAGTGCTTTCAAGAAAAAGATTGTGACCAGTATGGAGAAGTGACAGGAAAAATTGGAGCCAGAGGAAAAGTTGGTTGAATGGTGAATAGCATGTAAAGGGTATGCTGCATATTCCACTTTAACCCTTAGACATTTCAGAAAGGTTCTTGGTCTTAACCTAATATGTGGCACAGAGTTCTAAACAAATTTTAATTACATTTCGAAGAACCAATGTATCTACCATATCTGTGAACATCTGGGGAGCAGCATCTTAATGATTATTGAACAGTGTCCTTTATTCATGACCCCATTTATTCTCCAACTATTTAATGAGACAGTGCCCAAATAGCTTTTAATTTAGAAAATATAGGCCAAAGAAAAACAGTAATCTTTGATGGACTGACACTTTCATTGAAAAACAAAGACACAAGTCTAAAAATAAAATACCAGTTTAATGACATTAAAGACATTCCAAAGCAAGATTACTGTAAGAGTTAAAATTCCAGATGAGGGCTAAATGCAGAATGGTTGATGACAATGCTTTTGTTCTTACTAGGAACTAACAAGTAGTTGGAACTGGGAATTGAAAGACTCACAAATACTTTTAGAAGTCTTCAGGGCCAGGGATCAAATTGGAAATTTAGATGTCTCAAAAACAAGGCTAATTCTCCATAAAGACATTTGTTAAATGGAAAGCTGAATTGGAAGTTAAATTGAAGTTTACCAGAGAGCTAAAATTCTAAGCTGAAAGCCCTGAAAAATAAGAAAGAACCTTTTGATTCTATCATCTTTTTGTTATCAAACAGACAGTGATTAAATATAGGAGGCAAAGTGAGTGTTCCTTGTACTCTGTTCAATGTTATAGAAGGCCCCACCCTGGGGACAGGGGCAAATCAGAGTAAATAAAATTGCAAGTCAGCTCCCTTAGTAATTGTTCTCTCTAATTATTATCAGAAAAAAAAATTTACACTGGATAAGTTCATTTCCCATTGAATCTCTTCTAGAGTTATACATTTTATGTGATAGCCAATCAAATCACTAGACACACTGAACAACATGACCGTATGTCCCAGTTTTGTGTCCAACAAACAAACAAATGTATCTAGTCCAGATAGCAGACTTAGCTGGAAATAACTGTAAAATCATTAAGATTAATAAGTTCAAGTAATAGAGAAAAGATTGAAAGTGTTTTAGGATAGAAAATTTCATCAGAGTTTTACAACTATCTATATAAAGAAAAAGTGGCTATCAACCAAAGCAGTGAGTGTTTTCATCACATTTCCTCTGAATAGATATATTTGCTTTGATAGAAATCATGTTTCCTTGAGTAAAATATTAGATCCATGCTGGTGTTTTCTGCCACTATATTCCAAGCATATGTTACAGTGAATAATAAAAAAATATTTCCCAAATAAAGAAACTTTTATATAAACAAGATAGAACATCCGAGATGGCATTTTTCTCCCAATGTTCAGATAAATTAGCAGATTCCAAGTTAATGAGGGATAGAACATATGGCAGAAAAGATCTAATGAGGATGGGAAAGATCTGAAAAAACATGGAATATTGTCTTCAATTTAATTACTTAAGAAGCAAATCAGGAGGTAAATAAAGAATCTTCACTATAAGTGGGGAAGCAATCTTAGTTTTGATGAGAACATGAGCCAGCTTGTATAATTCTAGACATAAACATGGCTAAGATTGCCATTTCTGGGATAAGTTTAGTATTCACATATTATAATATGATATATAATATAGCTTGTGATATAATATAGTTAATATAATAAAATTAACATTGAAATGTGTTGTTTATAAATGTTTCTGGTAGGAACTACTCCAGTGAATATCAAGAAATGTAAAAGAATTAAGATTTTATCATATTCATAAGTTAACCTATCACAAATTTATGGATATTGAGAAGTGTCTTATTCCAGTTCCGGAAGTGATACAAGGAGGGTTTTACCCTTTTCACAGCAACAGCATGAACTCTCACTTACTCACATTAGTGCCTCTTGATCTGTAAGGTAAGTAAGAAGGATGTGAAGTCGCCCCGGCACATGTAGTGCTCAAAAGTGAGTTTGGGCAGCAGCTGAGAAACAGGAGTGCTGGCAGCAAGTATTTCTTTTCATCTTTTCACACATACAGGTCAAATTTTATTCCAAAGAAAGTCACTGTTCTAATTTCACTAAGCAACAAGTAAATATGGCCTTTTTCCCAGAAGAAAATACTGTCTCTTCTAAAGCAGATTGTTCTATGATCATCTTATCTCATCCTAGAACATTCAGACTGTTCTATGAACAGTCTGAAACGAAAGTTAATAGCTTGCTCTGTTTGCAATACAGGAAAACATGTAAGGGACACACTGGAAATGGTCGCCCAACCTTTAAAGAAGAGTTCTTCATCTTATTATCGGTCAAGGAGAAGCTGCTCCAGGATCTTAAAGTATTTTGTAATAATTATAATTAAAAATGAGTACTGTCACCACACTTGTCCACTTGCTCTCTAGTATCTATATAGCAGCCAGAAAGTTCTTCCCAAATTCAAACTATTTCATTCCCAGTCTTAAATATTTTCCATCAAAGTCATGGTTAAATATTCAATAGAGGGGAAAAAAATTAAAAGGGAAACAATTCTCATGGTTTACAAAATGGTGAGGGCTGGCTACAGTTAGGTTTACTAGTCAACACGTTTTTTTTTAATTCTCCTTTCAATAGCTACTTAGAAGAAACATGGACGCTCATGTCATCCATTCCCTTGATCCTATTGCACTTTACTTTCCTACCTTAGGGCCTTTAGCTCCCTGCCTAAAATGTTTAGTCCTTCCCTCTTAATTGGCTAAATTTCACCGATGATTCAGTTATCAGTTTAGGTATATCTTTCTTTAGGAATCTATCCTTCCTCCCCACTCCTGGAGAGGAGCATCTCTTAAATACCCATCTTAAACACCATGTTTGTTTTTGTATCATTTTATTTATGATTTTTAAAATCATGATAGAAGTCTTTGAAAGCAGTATCAAGATCCTGTCTACAGTTGCGATGAGAAATTGACTTACAGAAATTGACAGAGGTAGTATTTAAATACACACTTGTTGAAGCAATAAATGAGTTCTTATTTTGCCTGGAAAATGTGCTAAACTTGGAGAATATGCTAAACTTATACAGAAATTAAGATTATAATGCTTGACACCAGACTTTAAATTTATTATTTTATGCCACACTTGAGTTAGATCTCTTTGATCGCACACATGCTGTTTTACATTCCATGTGATTCCCTTTCTATTTCTCCCTACAGTTATCTAGTGTTCTGAATTTGATGTACATCTTTGTTAACCATATGTGTGACTTTAACTATTTGGCACATGATAAAGAAGACAAAACATTTTGAGTGAATTTTTAAAAATATAAATGATTATGCATTGTTATTCTGCAATGTTTTTGTCTCTCTACCAAGTGTATGGTTGAGACTTAGGCATTAGACAGATATAAACCTATCTCATTCATCTTTAATTCTTGTGATATTTTCTATAGTAGTCAAACCCAATGACATATTTATTCTAAACTTGGTCATCATTGTGTTTTTTTTACAGCCTTTTTATAGTAAAAGCAAAAGTGAAATGAATACTTATGTATAGGTGTGTCTAAGTACAAGCATGACAATTACTTTGGCAAATTCTTGGAATTAGATATTGATGGTTAATTTTTATGCATATTTCATATTAATTCATATCTAGAGAACATTGGTACTAACTTTTCTTTTGTTCCGGATGAAAGAACAGCCTTAAATAACAGAGTTTCTCCCACCACAGCAGATCACTGCTTTGGTGATCATCCCATATAATAAATAATTTGCATATAATAAATACAAGTTTTCTTGCAGTCCATTATAGAATATTGGGGTTTCTCTCATTTAAGGTTACCTTGCTCTCAAGCAAACTCACTACATGCATAGTACCCCCTTGGGTCACCTCCTGTCGCACTCTTGAATGTTTGGGAGGAAGGGAACTCAAAGACAACAAGAAATTTATACTATTTCCCATTGTCATGAGAAATTAATCATTCGTTTCTCACCCAAGGGTATTCAATCTTCTGACCTCAGTAGCTATCTTCCCTTCATTCTATATAGGCTACTATTTCTAACTAATTAGAGAAATTTGACAATATTAATATATTTTTTCTTGAACATTTTGTTCCTATGGTCTTTGTGAACCAACACTTATTCTTTTTTGAATTTTTAAATTCAGTTATCATTGTACTGTAAACTAGTCTTGCTTTTTAAAAATAGCTTGTTTAATTTTTAAATATGTTCCTATTTAAAAAAAATACTTCTCTTCATTTTTGTGATTTCACTGTTTTAATCTATCGTATCTGTTGTCCTTGGTGTTTCTGTTCATTCTTATGTGAAATTTTGATACATTTTAATCTACAGATGTTATTTTTGCTATAATTTGTTTTTATTTCTTCCAAGGATTATATCTTCCTTATCAATTACCTGTTCTTAAACTTTTTCTGTATGGTGGGGTGAGAGAGGCCAGGGAGGGGATGAAAAAGAGCAGGGTGGATCAGAATGATGGTTCATGGATGGTGGGAGAACCCCAGGGAATACAGTGATGTAAATCATATATATATATAATTTTAAAAATAAAAATAAATAGAATAAATAAAATTAAATACCAAATACCATTTAATTGTTTTTTTTTCTGTATGATGCCTTGGTATCCTTTCTCTATATTGCACATATTAGTGAACTCTGCCAAAATTTATCCTAAAAATATGATTGCATAATTGAGATTATTAAAAAGAGAAGTTTGGGGGCAGCACAAAGTGTGAGGTGGTCTGTTGGTTGATGGTGAGTAGATGAGGATCCTTTCTTCAAGGGTGGTGTGATAGCATAACTTAGGAAACTAATACCCACTCTCCTAAATTATATACAGTGATAAAGAGTTTAATCTCAATAATTAAGATGATTAAAATATAGAGAGATGGAGAAGAAAGTAAAATCCATTGTTTTCCCCAGTCAATCAGTGTTGATGCTTTCTTAAATATTCCAGAAAAAATTATAAATATATAATTTGAGGAGCAAAATTTCCCCAAATACATCAACATTATAAACTCTTTAGAAGTGTGCGAGTTAGAGAATTCCTTTAATACAGTTCCCAGCACTGGCAGTGTTCTCAAACACATGAACTAAGACTTTTTTATATATTCTTTTATTCACAGCTCCAGAAAAATTAATCTGGTAAGAAGGATTTTTATTCACTAATGTAGGTCGCAACACAATAAAATTGTCTTGCTTTTTTCTGAGATACTTTTGTAGTTACTTACATGGGTCAATAGATTAACCAATAGGTTAATATATACTTAAATCAAATTTTAATATCATAAAATTGATATTATTTCCAGATATACATTGTATAGTATGATATATGTGGAATTTTAAAAATTCAAACTTAAATACGGAGATTAGATTGGTGGCTATCAGGGTCTGATGGTTGGTGGAAATGGGAAGTTATTGATCAAAGTACACTAGTATTGAGTTACTAGATGAATAGGTATGTGGCTCTGATGTTCATAAAAGAAAGCATAGCTAATAAATGTTTGCATGTATCAAGTCAACATATAAGTCACCTTACAATCACACAATGTACTATGCCAATTATATCTCAATAAGATATTGAGATATAATAAAGAAAGACACCCACAAATTTTTTAAATTTAAATTAATTTCAATTTTAAAAATCAAAATTTTACTGGAATTAAAAAAATACAATTAAATTTAAGTATGGATAACTAAACATGATTTCAATCTACTAAGAAAGCAAAAACTCCTCCTACACTATGTAAGTCTTTGAAAAAAATCTAGTGAATATTAAATATGGGGATTAATTCCTTGATACATGGGAAAATAGAATTCCTTTTGACATATTTAACATAGTCAATAATACTAAATTTATCTGGGATTGTGAAGTGAGCTGTTCAAATGCCGATGCATGCATAATAGTCAATGAAACATAATGCTTCCCCTATAAGCAGAGCTATTATAGAGCAAGTTAAACAGGGAAAGATTTGCATTTTCGAATAAACCTTGTTAAGACTACATGCAAACTATGGAATCTTTGTATAAACTTAGGGATAATGAAGAAAATATCTCAGTTAGTTATCATGGTATTATTTTTCTTGTTCATGAAAACAGCTCTTCATGAAGGGTACAAAAAAAATTAAATTCCACTAGAACATGATGTTTGTTTCATGTGATTATGGGCGGTGATAAAGCTCAACTAATAACACATTCAGATAAAGGTGATCAAAATAGTGTAAAGAGATATTCGATGCTCATCAGAATGTTGCATATGGTGATACTTAATGCTGCTGGTATCCATGGAAGAGTGATTTGTACTCAACCTTGAGGAACCCATTCTGTGACGAATCTTCTCTAGTTTCAAAATTCTGGCCTTCTTTTTTCTACATAATATAGATGCTTTAGCAAAAACTAATTCAAAAATATCTGCAATACCTTGCCCCAATACCCTGCATTTATGCATATTTATCTAGCCATATTATGTGAAATATTCATAATAACAAGGGGAAATATAATTTGTACAGCACATCTTGATAGTTTTGTTAATGCAAGATGATTTCAAACATTGCATTTCTTTTCCTAACTATCCCTAGGACATATTTTTCATTTTTCCTAATTTAAATTTTTCAACCTCCTAGCAGCTGCCTCATAAAAATATTTGTCAGCTAAGATTTCTCTTAAAATTTGCCCAAGAGCATATTCCATGTATATTTCTTGTTTAAAGGGATGCTTCTGAATAAATTCAATGAAAGTTATTTGTACATATGGCTCAATTTTAAATACAAGCTATTCACAGATCATAACACATTAACATCAAACTGACTTTGAATGCTGATTTGCAAGCTGTTCACAGGAATATAAGTATAAAGCAAAACTACTCAGGCCTATTCCTTTGTAAATCAACCAGGTATCATAGAAACAAAAAGATGTATGTATTTATGTTCACCTTCATTGTCCTTTAGAGTGAAGTTTGGATTTATAGACAGGCGTTCATCAAGAAAGAAGTTAAATCTTGCTCCATTAGCAAAATCATCTTTATCAGTGGCACTGATGGTATGAATAACCTAAGGAAAAACAAATATTTAATAGTCAATTTGGCTGAATTCCTTGATTTTAACTATAACATTTTCAGTTGTTAACATGAAAGGATTTTTAAAAGACCCCTTTACCTGCCTTGAGTGTTTTCAAATTTATCTAGTAAAATAGCAGTTTACTGGCTCTTCTTTGCATTAGATTTTAGGAAACATTATGACATAATTTATAGTCATTTCATTTATTTTCTAGCATGATAGAAACATTTAAAATGTTTTTCTTTATCACCCATGATGCCTTGGGACCAATTAGCTCTAAGATTTTGTGTGAACACCTATTTGGGGAGACATGAAGTATTGTTTGTAGAAATATAAGTATACCAGCGCTGGTATAGAACATTCTTGCAATATATGTTGGTCTCAGTTAGGAAATGCAAAAGCAGTGAAATCTTATGTCTCTGCTGTTTCAAAGGACCCTTGAGATCATAAGCCAGTCTCTGTATTGTAGAGATGAGAAGTCAGAGTCCCTAAAGAATGGTGATGTGACTCATATATGTAAGAGAGTACAAACAAAATCAGAACCCCCGAACTCTGTAGCTTGCACCTCATCCTTAGTGGTTAAAAGAAGGTAATTCCCAAATTTGGATTTCATGTATAGTAAGAAGAAGAAAAAGGTCAGAATATATATATATTATATATATATATATAATATACCAGGTGCCCTAAGAACAGAATACAAATTCTAGCAGTAGTAGTCATTATGCTCTCTCTCTCTCTCTCTCTCTCTATATATATATATATATGTATATTTCTCATTGACTTGGGCATATATATATATATACATATATATGTATATATATATATATATATATATATACATGTATATGCCCAAGTTAATGAACAAGGCAGTAGTTCCCTTGTTCAAAAATTATATCCTGATCTTTCCAATTATTATTTAGAGAAATTGAAAACACGTGGCGGGGGGGGGACTGTTGGGTAGAGTCATAAAGAAGATTTTACTGTTGTGAGCTTCCTATATAGTATGTCCATTTCAAAATTGATAAAATTTTGAGCAATATTTTACTCCACTTAATTCCATTTCAAGATGCAACAAATGAAATAATCCACCAAAATATATCAAAATCAATGCCTAAATTTTAGACTCTTCATGTACTCAGTTCATTAATTGGTCATGGAACTGAGGAATGTAACATTACAGAGAAACAGTGGTCAGTGAGGATAGAACTGGACAGCTTTATGTTTTCATGAAATATAAGTGAAGAAGGCAATTTGTTTTATTGAAGTCATCAATTCCACCATAGCATCCAATGGCTCACTCTTTCATGTCCTTTGATTCCTCAAAACTTGTTTTCTGACCAAGAGATCCTAGGTAAAACAATCCACACCCTTCCCATATTTCCCAAGAACTCTCTATCTTCCTATTTATCTGTTGTTCCTTCTATATCACTTAGGGATTATTTGGCTTACTTGTGCTTATTTTTTGGCTTCCTTTTAATTAAACCACACATAGTCTTATAATTTTTTGATCTACTTATTATTGGCATTTGTCTGCCCCTGGTATTATAAACTGATGGCTAATCAGAAGCAGTCTGACAATTTTTCTCAAGTGTTTGAAATCTTCCAGAGTTCAGAGTGCATCAGTCTAAAGAACATCGCTATCAGGTACTTGTGAACTGGAAACTAAAACCTAAGAATTTGAAATCTGTTTTTGAGGTAAGATATAATTTAAGATTTTCTTTTGGAAAGCCAATGTTGTCTCACCCTTACTCTTCATTTATTTTGATTCTCAAATTATTGCAATCCAGATTTCTTGAAGGAAGCTCAAAACTTAATTATTTACAAAATCACTTCTTACACAGGAATATAATTTTGGAGGAAATTGGTAGAAACAATTAATTTACATCTGCTAAATTATTTTGTTTCCTGGTATGCCTTTGAGATAATTATTTTTTCTTTTCATTTCAAATTTAATTTATAAGTTATTTAAAATCAGTATTATTTTTATAATTTTAATAATATAATAAGATCACAACATTCCTTTTGTTAAAAATCATATATGATTAATTGTACAGTATGTTTATTGCTTTTTGTTACTAATAATAACCTTTCCATTTTTATACAAGTTCAAATTTGAATTTACCAGGGAGCTCATTAATGACAATATCTTCCTCAAAAAGATTTCTCAGTCAAAAGGAACTAATTACCACATTTTGTTTAAGAGTGAGTCATTTACTTGCTCCTGTGGAATCATCCTTTATGCATCTGCACCTTTTTTTTTTCTCCATAATGTTTCTAAGATATGTTTTCATATACTTAGTGCTTGGTCTGATTTTATACAGAATGCTGACATATTATCTTCATCCTAATTGAAGGTTTATTTACTCATTTTACTAACCATCTTACGTTTGCATTAGCACAATTTATAAAACAGGACTTACATGTATTGTTTACTCAGATTTTTATTAGAAAACATGACTTGCAACCACCCAGTCTGCATAAGTTCGTCATGGGTTCTGCAGTCAAAGAATGTCAGAGCCCTTGGTGGGAGTTACTGGCTTTAATGCTTTCAGGGAACAAGGTATACAAGCACAGCAGACAGGGAGGCTGGGACAATTGTATGACAAGCAGGCAGGCACAGCAACGGGGGCAGGCATGGGGAGGGGAAAGTGGCTGGGAGGCAGATGAGCTCCTCAGAACCCAGAAATCTTGACACTTTCTCTGGGCTCTCCTCTTTCCATCCTCTCCTTTCTGTGCCAGCCTTCTTGCATGACACCAATCTTGACCCTCATCTTCCAGACCTGGATGGGCCCATTTACACATGCGCACAACTACTAGGCCAGATACAGGTACTTATAATGAGGAGGGAGGCATAATACCACAAGTTCTGATCATAGAGGCTAGGTGGTCGGTAAGGAAGGGTGAAAATCCCTATAATTCATTTATCCTACAATACCTAAGAAATCAACAGGATGAATGCTTTTAAAAAATTTAAATTTTTGGCAGAAATCTAGATTTTTGCCATTTCTCCATTACCAATATTTTCTACCCTTTTATCAGGTTATAGTTGTTTTCCTGTGCCCTCTGTTGTCCATGTGCTTGCTAAGTTAAGTGCTCAGCAATTCATTCCTTACTCCGCTTTCTTAACTTAGACACTCTCCGGAATGTGCAGTGTAATGACTGCATCAAGTGTTCTAGTTTGAAAATGTTTGCAAAATCACAGATTTATTCTACCCATGGAGGAGGAGGAGATCCAAATTTCTAGTTGGTATTTACAAATGACAAAACACTTTCAGCAGATTTTTTTTCTTTTTTTCTTTTTTTTCTTTTTTTTTTTTTTTTAGGCAATGTCCATGGGTAAAGATTCACTTTTGGGAAAAAAAAAATAGAGTAAAATTTGTATTATATAGATGTATCTTCTGTTTAGTGGGTTTCCCATTGCCTATTGCTTCTAGATTATTTATTAGGGAAAAACAGTTTTATCACTTTAAACAAATTATATCCCTGTTTGATAAATGAGTTCTAACATTTCAAGTAATAAGTTTCTGTGAAGTGCATTGTATCCCTTTAAATTAACTGAGTTTGTTTCATAATATAATCTCAGATGGGAGCATACATTAATTTGACAATAATGTTAACTTCTTCTAGTTTAATGTGTTTGAACTTTGACATGGTATCAAATTTTAACAGATTTAATAATCTATTTTTATACACTTTGATTAATAACAGTGTGATCAGAGAAGCAGCTTGACATAAAATTTATTTTAAAATATCAAGTATTCCAAATTTACTACTAAAAAATATTTTCAAACAGATTCAACGTGTTTAAAATTAAAAAAAAAAGCTCCTAAGTTTTTAAGATGCGTCAAAATGTAGACAGATGTAAACTTCAAAATTCAATCTATTTTGAGAAATGACTTCAAATTTCAGGTGAGCATGATTATTTATTAATATTTGTATTCTGGATACTTAGATTTTTTTCAGAATAGGAAAATATATTGTTAGAGAACCATATTATTTCAGTTTATACTGATACTGAAATGAACCTGAAATCTAAAGTAATATGTAGTTTCATAAGAGACCAATCTCTTTGCCTTTGAGACATGCTGTTCTATTTAGATACAGTATCTATGATAGAAATGTTTGCAAAACTGAAAGCAATTGTCATAGAAAGAGCAACTGTTGCATGGCTAGCCAACACAAATACACAAAAACTATTTCACAATTCATTCTTTAAATACGGTTCCCTATTCAGCTCTGCATCAAAACACAGAACGTTTATCCAGAAATGTTACAAACATCAGGTTAAATGAGCCAGAGACTACAAAATTAAAGAACAGGAATATTCAGTTCATTTTCCCTATAATAAGTTAATCAAAGAATTGAGCACAGCAACTGCCATTGATCTATTTAACTCTGGATACAATAAATAATACTTCAGAATGATTTTTAGCCCCTCGATGAAAAGTTTGAATTTATTTTGGTAAATGGATTGAAAACAAATTATTAAGCATCATGAAAGAATCCAATTTTCTCATAGTGACTAAATCACACAGTATTCAAGACAGCAATGTTACTAAATGTGAATTTTGCTTTTAAATGTTAAAATTTGGAAGTAATACCATAACAATACAAATTTAAGGATGCCAAGTATGCAGATGCAATCTGAAAACAGCAAATAAAGAAAATAAACATATAAATGGTGACTGGCACTCACAAAAGAAAAAAAGACTGTGTGTCAGAAATTTAGCCCTGAATAGAAAGATACAGTGACTTTCTGTGAGATTAAGGCAATCCATATTTAGAGGACTTGGAGACCTATTTAGTCATATTCTCATAGAATCTTAGGGTTCTGAGGCACCCTGAAATTCTGACAATTTTCTTAATTTTAGGGATGAAAGCACTTACTGCCACAGGAATCAACTTTAAAATGCTAGAAAATCTAGGTAGTCAGTAGAAAGGGTAAACCTGAATTCTAGAAGAGACCTTGATAGGAAAGTGTACCTAAGGAGAATGCTAGGATGAACTTTTCACATTAGCAGGATATGAACGGTATGAGAGGTCAAAGGGAAAAACAAAGGTCCCGGACCAATAAGAAGAGACTTCAATCCAGAAAGCTGAGACTAACATTTCATATTTGGGAAATGTTCACATCCACAGTAGAGGTTTCAGCTGATTCAAGAGCAAAAGCAAGAACATTTTGCCCGAACTTTCAGCAACTTTTGACTACATAGATGGCTATGAAATCACTAGTTGCACTGCTCTCCTTATAAGAGCACAATTTATCCTTGAAGTTTGAAAAATTTTTGACAAAATCTTTTTCTCTACCCCCTCCATATCCCCTATCTATATAATTTACATTAAAATAGTTAGTTATCTGAAAAGAAATTACCTAAAATATACTGATGTAATCATTAATTGATATTTAGGTTTTTCATTCTTTATATCATATTTCAAATAATCCATTTTGAGGTCCCTGAATAATACAAAAAATACCAAATAAATAAAAACTAAATGAGGGAAGCATATAAGGTTACTAGCATTGCTGTAAATACATCAGGTTGCTGATACTTAAGAAAGGATCATTTATGTCTAGATATTATCTAGATTTTTTCTCTTTTAATATGACATTAAGTAGTCCATTAAGTTTTATTTTTTGTTTGTGACAAAAATATAGAAAATACAATTCTAACTTATATTTAGAAAAAGTTTTCATTTATTTCACAAGCTCTACTAATGTGTATTATTATTTTTATTAGATGCTGAACATCATTAAAAGCTTTGCCCCCCGCCCCCCTCCCCCATTGAAGTAAATTGGTTTTCTCCTTTTCATTTTAAACTATTTTTTGCTGGATTACCCTCAACAATTTTTCATTTATGACAGTACAGTAACTGACTTAACTGTTTCTTTTTTATTTTATCAACTTATGTTTTATTCATTTTGAAGCATTGTTGATAAGTACATAAAAATCTTAGTTATTTTTACCTCTTACACTAATTTTTTTCAAGTAATTTTATATATAGCAATTTTTTCTTTGATAAAAGGTATATTCATTCCTGTGTCTCTGTGTGTGCACGCACGTGTGTGTTAGTGTGTGTAGGGTCTGTAGTTGTGTAAGTATGGCTGTAATAATTATTTAAATGACTGTAGCTCTCCATATATTGTTTTTCAAAGATTTTCCTTCAGTTTCTTTATAATGGCCTCTTACCAATAATATTTAATTATTTTTTTCTTATTTAATTTGACATTAAGAATCTCTTATTATTAGTAATTTAGGCAATTTTATACTTAGTATTCATACATACTTGGTTAATTTGCATCATTTTAACTTGGATTCCACGAGCCACTTATTTTATATTTATTTGTCTTTTTCCTTAATTTAAAACATATTAAAGATTTGTATACTCAAATTTTTATCTGGCATTTCACCTCTTTGGGGATTCAAAGATAAAATCATGTCTCAAAAGCAAAGATGAATATTTTTCATCTCAGAATTCGGGGACAGCTGAATTGCAGAGAAAAGTCCAGCAGATCTCAGAGTGACAGCTCATGAGAGGCAAGAGGGACCAACAGTGTGCTTAGCAGATACACACCTGCCTCAGGGAAGTGCAGCCCTGAGAGTTGTCCCTTTGTCAGCCTTGGGAGACCCCTCTAAGGATCCACTCCTGTCACGAGCTGCCATCTGACCCACAGACACTGTGAAACAACGTTGTTTTAAGCTGCTACACCTGTATAACTTGCGCAGCAGCAGAGGAGACCAGCACACTTTCTCTCAGGTCCGCTCAGTCCAAGGGCCTCTATCATGCTCATCTTCCTTCTTAGGTGCCGGATCCTAACTGACAGCCAGTCTCGTCCAGACGCATGTTCCATGTTGAAGGGTTTCTCTCCTTCCTTCAATCCCCATCCCCTTAAAGCATACAAACTGGTTGTGTTCTTAAAAAACTAGACAGTGTTTATTATCAACACCATTCAATGGTTTCTTGTGTGTCAGTCAATCAGGCTCTCCTCCTCCCCCAAAACACACCAAATCAGTTTCCTTTTCCCCAAAAGCTTCATGAGGTCAGAAGAGTTCACTCTTTCTTTTCACTTAAAACTCGCTGCCCACCGGGCATTCAAAGCAATAATATTGGTATGATGAATGCATAGAAAAAAAGAGCTCATTTTCTGAATTACATGTGGGATTAGGGAAACATGTTTTTTCCATTATTCTCAAAAACATCTATTTTATATTAAAAATGATCTTTCTAAAATTATTCTTTGAGCACAAATATAACACAGGGGGATTTTAAGGATCTTACAAAAGATAATATAATAGAGCTACTTGAAGTTCTTCTGTTGGAATGATAGGAAGGAAACAATCAACTTACCTGGCCAGGCTTAGAATTTTCACAGACAACAATATCATATTCCCTGGCAAGTTCGGGTGGATTGTCATTGACATCCAAAACTCTAATACCCACTGTGACATGGCTCAGCAAAGCAGGATTGTCTGCAAAACACATAGGGATGTATTTAGTGTTTCTATGCACACTTTAGAGGCTTGATATAAAACAAATCTCCTTACTGCTGTAGCTTGTCACTTGCTCCATATGCTGTAGAAGGACTTTTGGCAAAAGACAACTTTATGAAGGCACTCTTTGCTAGAACTCATTAACTCACAAAAAAATGAAAAATGAACACCAAGGCATGACATGAATGCTAAAATGATATTTTGTCATATCAAGGAAATTACATGTTATTCAGGAACTGGAGTGGGAGAAAGTTGTCAGAATTCATTGTATGCTGTCAGAGTCTAAAGGGATGAACAATTGGTTTCATCATTAATCTAAGAAAAGCACAGCAGTTGGTAAAAAAAAAAGCATCATTTCTAAAAAGTTCAATGTTTCAAAGCTAAATAAATTTGGACAAATAGAAAATAAATTCTTTATATAAAGGATTATGTTCTGATAGGAGAATATATGCACTGTGATATGTTAAACTTAATTTAGGGAAATAAAGATTAATTTAAACCAGAGTTTGATGTAGAACTCATATAACTCTACTAGACATAAAATATTATAGTTAGAATTTCAAATTATATTTTTTAAATAAAAGCCTAGCTTTTTAAATTAAGTTTACTAATTCTGACTAGTAAGAAAAAGCAAATGTTTAAGCAGTGGCATAAATACATAATTCAAATGGGAAAAATGAATCTTTTAAAATGATGTCACCATCATTTGCTAGATAAAATTCCAAATTTAAAATTATAGCCATTTAGTACAATTAAAACAAAGCTAGTAAAAATCAAAGTCAGACAAAGTTATCATTTAATCAAAGTAGATTATAAGAAAAATAGCATATTAGAGAAAAGGGTAGCATAAATATAAATATAGAAGTTAGTAAAAATAGTAAGAAATAAGGTGTACCTGAAGTGTTTTAGTGCTTCTAAAAGAAATAAGAAATCTGGGGAGTATAATATGAAGTAAAAAAAAAATTCAGTTGTTGTGTAAATATTTTTCCAAAATGATTATCAAATGTAGATATTTTATTTAAGGATAAAGAAACAGGTAATTTCAGTCCAATACAATTTTTCCTTCAGAAAACAGAGGAAGGAGGAAATACGCTACAATTTGTTTTCTGTTGTCTATGAAACTTTATTATAAATATAGAACACTTTTACTCATGAAAACATAAAATAAAAGCAAAGAACACTATTGTGTGTGAAAAAAAGTTACCCTTATAAATTCAGTTCCAGGAAAACTTGTTTAGTCAAGAATTAATTAACAGAAGGAAAGGAGAGAGGAGAAAAGGGAAGGAGAGATTAATTTCAGAAAGTGGAAATGCTAAGAGGGAGGAGAATAGAAGAAAGGAGGGAATAAAGGGAAAAGGTGAGGAAGGAAGGAAAGAAAATATGAAAGATGTAAAAAAGGAAGAAATTTTAGAAAACATAAATGTTATCCATAGAGTTAGTAAAATAAAGGAACTTCATTTTACTTACACAGATAATCATATCAGTACATATATGAAAACAAAGAACTAAAATGGTATATCCATACATTTCAAAAATTAATGTAAAAGAAACCAAAACCCCAAGAAACAACAACAAATCATTCAAGAAATTAAGGATATACATGTATACGCTAAAACTGCTCAAGAATATATTAAGCAAAAACAACCCAAAACTACAGCCTGTATTGTTTTATAGAGAAAAACCTAACAATTAACAAAGCTAAAATCAACTAGAAATACAGATGCAATTTGTATGAAATATGAAAGACCAATATTCAGAATACATCGCTGAATTTTTTTAAAGAAAACCTAAGAAAATTAAGAACTATATCACATTGGTGGTTAGGAAGAAAAATACAAATAAAGGAAGCCTCTCCAAGGTGAAATGTATATTCAATATTATCTAATTAAATTCAATGACCACTGTTCATAAAAGTTGGAAACTGATTCTAAAATTTATAAGTAGTAATAATTTTCATGTTTATGTAAAAGAGCAATAAAAATATTTGTACTGCCTTTTAGGAAGGCTTGTTAAATGCAGGAACACAGAGTTACAGATCACCACATACAGAAACTGAATGCATGCCTCCAGTACTCTTGCAGATCAGTGGGGAGAATAAAGATTCATCAAGAAACACTTAATAATATATCACCTTCATTATTTTCGCATCAAAGGATCATATTTTATACAATATGGGAAACCAAATCCCTTTAGAGAAAAAACAGACTGTTTTCAATTTGATCATAAATTATATATATTTTATAATTATATAAATTAGATTTATATATTTATATTTAGAACATACAATTTCTATTCCATTAGTTAATTATTATTGTGTCACTTAATGTGGGAAAACATAACAATAGGGATCAAATACAATTTGTTGGAGACTTTCTACCATTTTGCATTCTGTGGCAAGGCTTAACTAAATCTAACCTTAATATCGAGGTAATTAAGAATCTGTATGTAGCACATGCACTGTGAAACAGTTTTTACAGGAGCTACAGATAAAGGGCTATGAAACAAAGAGTAAATTTACATACTAACTGATGCAAATTGAATAGCTTCTATTTATTTACCAAAAGTATAATGGTATGTAAAAATTATAGTTTTAATTCTAGATAATCAGAGCTGAAAACACACTAAATCCTTGTAAATCTACCTATATGTAATCTCCTATTTGACTTTCAAAAATCAAATGACTTATTCCAATTTATATACTCACTAATCAGGTAGAGAACAGAGTTTTATTTTTGAAGAAACAATTTAGGAAGTTATGTACTGTTTACAAGAGTGGGCCTGGTTGGAGCAAGAAATACATGTTACTCATTCCTATATATCAAAAACAAATTATATATGTATGTATAGATGTGAGTTCCAGCAAATTTATACTTATATACCATATATAGAGAGATATATACATGTGTGTATATATATATATACATACACACACACACACACACACATATATATATATATATATATATATATATATAAACCTCACCATGAATTATGCAAAACCCATGATTTAAGTGCTCACATCAGCAGAAGTGCCCGTGAAGAGAGTGATGTGATGTAACTGGTATTTCAGTAAAAATGCACACTTGATGTCATGATATTTAATGGATTTTCCACAGCTTGAGGAACAAATGAGCTCATTTCTGCTGTGACAAATAAGAGCCTCTGAAAACAGAGATATATGAACCATGGTGCTCCTCCAGCACCCTGCTAGCAAATGAAGGTAAACAAGATAAATATTAATTTTTCTCAATCCATTTTCCTTAAAAGTCTGACTTAAATGTTTAATTTAATTTACTCCCAAAGTCCTTATTATTTTAAGTATTTGTCCTCCTAAACTTTGATCCTGCTCATTAGTCTCGACAGTAGTGATTATGGGGGAACTAAACATATTTCTAATTTAAATATTCATATTCTAATGTCAGAATTAAAGAGTTATAAAATAATAAATGGGTAAGTGAAAACTTTCTTAGTGGTAAAATACAGATTATTTTCCTCAAAATACAAATTTATTATTTTTGTATATAAAACATCATTCAAAATGAGAAACTTTATATATCAATGCAAAATAAACTTCAGTGATTATGTTTAATTGAATATTCAATTTTGTAGATATCTGGATTACAATTTTACACTAAACTTTCAAAATTCCCACACTTGTATGAATGCAGTTTTATATAGCTCATATTTTTTTCTTTGTATTTCTTTGATTTCTATAAAAAGACTTCAAAATAGACAAATATCTTCAAAACAGTTCTACCCTTTTATGAATCACCATGTTGGCTGATGGTATACTACTTTAAAATATATTTGGGTTAGTAATAAATATGTCCCACAATTTCTCTATATAAACTTATAAGAATAAGGTCAGCAAATAAGTGTTCAATGAAAGTTGAAATTACCACACAGTATATTTGTTTTGAAATGAAAAAAACTTTCTTAGCATTACTTGTATTTTTAAAATTTTGCATATGAAAATCTCATTAGATGTTGGTGTGAAAAATGGAAGTAAGTAAATTAGTAAACAACAGAAACTCCTTACAAATATGAGTGGTTATTTACAAGCTTTTATGAATAGAATTCTCACTATACCTGGTATGAGCCCAGTGTTCCTTTTTTCTTCTTTCCCTTTTTCATATTTGCTTAACTAGATGTTGTCTTATAATTAATAAATAAGGATGTATATATGACATCTAAATAAACAGTCCCCAAACATTTCTCATTTGCCATAAAGTGAAAAGTTTAAAGGTAAAATTCTGTGAATTTTATGAGAAAACTTAACCAACCCTAGATGTTTTAAGTCATACTTATTGCATAATCATTAAAGAAATCAGATATTTATATAGAAACACCTTCAAACAATTCAGATCATTTAGAACTCACTGATATTAGCGCACAGATGTCAGTAGTCATCAATGATGTAAGTTTTATATAAAAAATTACTGTCAAATAGTGAACTTAATGAATGTATTTTAAAGTGTTCCTCTTGAAAACTTAATTTTCAAATGTATATGTCGGTCTATTTTATCATTATACACAGTAATAAGAATTTATTTTGAGCTTTTTCATGTTATGCTTTCCAGTAATTTCTTAAGTGTACTTTTATCAACTCCATGAACATGTGCCAAGTAATAATTGATATAATTTTAGCAGATATTTCTGACATATTTACGATAAGAACTGACATTTATTACATTGCTCTATGCCAGATACTGAGGTATGATACTTCATTTAATCCTTACTATAATACTTTGTTACAGATAAAAAAAATACGTGACATTTTGTTAATTAATGTGCTAAAGTTCCAAGTGCTTATAATGAACAAAATTAAATAAGAAACTTACTAAGTACTCAACATTCTTAGAAACACTGTCTACTAACATGATGAAGGAATTTAATTGATAATAAATGAAAACTAATAATACATCAACCAATACCCTTGGTGAACAGAAAAGTTTATATAATGAAAACATGTTTAAAAGCCAAAACATTCTATTTCACTAAAATTTGTTTATATTCATGTATAAGATACTGTAAATTTTATGTATAATTTACATTCTTACACTTCAAATGACAAATTTCAAGTGACATAAAATTTGAAACGTTAACACTGCTGATATAATTTTGTAATGAATACAAATATTTCTTAAAATGAAACATTTTCGTATAAATAAGATGTATTTATTAAGGTAGCATTTAACTAATATGTTACATTCACACTGATTTCTAATCAGTCATTGATAATGTTTTTTCAAAACATGTGTTAAACATCCTGTCTTTGAAAAATATTTGAGAATGTTTCTACGAATATGCTATGTGTACACAGCATGTATACCCAAGGTATAAAATAGAGAAACTTCTCATACGTGTAATAGGAAAATTAATAACACAAATTATATATTAATAATGTTAATGGTACCTGAAGTCATTAAAAAAAAACTGAAAACAACCCCAAACTATTGGAAATCAGCTGCATGAATTAAAATAGGTATGTTCTCATTCTAGTGGAAATAAACTTCTGTATGTTTCCGCAATGATGTATTTTCAAAACAGCATTGGAAAAAAATTCACAAAATGGTTATATAATACTACCCAATACATATATATGCTGTTCATGTATCAATAAATATAAAGATGCATTTATTTATAGAGAGAGAGTTATGTATAATATTTGAAGTGTTAGTCAAAAGGGTGATATATTGTTGCTTTGTTGAGTAAATGACAGAATGGAAACTATATTTGGATTTTACAATATAGAAAATAGTGAACATATTATTTTTTTAAATTTCACTTTTATGTGGATTCCAGAATCCAAACTCAATAAACAAGCTAAACTAAATTCTAGAGATGGAAAAGAGATCAGCAGTTATTATAGGAGAGGAGGTTGGGAAGATGGAAAAACTGGGTGCAAAGGATCAAGAGGTATACATTTTCCATTGCAAAATATATAAATTCAGGAGGTAGAATGTACAGCATGAGGAGTGCAATCAATAAATGATGATGCAAATTTGAAAGCTGTCAAGAAGAGATGCTAAATAGATTTACTGTGGTAATCCTTTCACAATGGACCCAAATATAAAATTGTTGCGCTGGACACCTAAAATTAAGGCTTGAGGCCGGGTGTGGTGGTGTGTGCCTTTAATCCCAACCTCGGGAAGCCGAGGCTAGGAATCGCTTTAGTCTGTGGGTTCGAGAATATTGCCGGCAACACAGCGAGACCTAGTCTCAAAAAACAAAAAAACAAACAAAAAAACACACAAAAAAAAAATAGCCAGGCGTGGTGGCACACGCCTACCATCCCAGCTACCTGGGAAGCTGAGGCTGGGGATCACTTGAGTCCGCAGGATTGGGACCACTCGGGCAACATAACCAGACCTAGACTCCAAAATTAAATAAGTAAATAAATAAATAAACAAACGAATGAATGTATGAATAAATAAATAAATAAACGAATGAATGAATGAAATAATTAATAAATTATATAAAAACTAATTAATTGATGCTCGATGTTAGCTGGTTTAAAAATCTGAGGAGGTACGCCTATACCTTACCATCCCGACCATATTTTCTTATCCATAAGGCTATTGGGGAGCCCTTCCAGGAACTAATTTAAACTGTATACTCCATTCATCTGAACTAATAATGTAGCAGCACTATCAGAGAGAAACTAGGTAAATGTTTGTTTAATATAAGTGGTTACTGGTGATTATCTCCTTCCCTAAACAATTAGTAACCCCTGACTTGCTACATTTAGATATTAAGCATGTCCAAATCTAGCCTTTATCCACTTCTGAAATCAGGATAGTAGGAGAGACTACCTATTTCTTGTTGAAGGTCACCTCATTTCTTAGGATGTGCCAATAGTTCTTTTGAAGGGATTTTGAGGAACATGAGAAAAGATAAGATGCAGACTAGGTAATTCTTTGAAGGAATTTTCAGGAATATTCGAATTTCTATTATGGGCTCTTCCAATCTCATTAGAAATTTCTATCTACTATAACTTAACTATCCATAGGACATTTTAAATCATAGGTTGAATTGAATTATATTTGACTATTTTGTAGTAATTAGTTACATGGTAGTAACATACCGACACATAAACCAATATTTCAGAAAATATTTTATTTATGTTTTATTTATTTATTACGTTTATGTTTTATTTATTTTATGTTATTTCTTTTAGTCGTTGGTTAAAGCTACACCAATGTTTTCATGCTCTGTTTCCTCTATGTGCCAAGGAAAAGGTGACAATTAGAATCCTTTAATATAGTAAGGGAAATTGCTAATATGAACACATTCATGGAAGATTAATTTTATGTATCAAAATAAGCACACTCATAATAGAAAAATAATGTGTAGAAGCTAAAGTAACTTAAACCACTTACTCTTCAGTAATGGTATTTTGTATTGTTAGATGCAGCTGCTAGCAAAGATAGTTTCAGATTAAAAGGCAAGGAATAAATTCATAAAATCTAAATTTCATTGCCATGACCTGAAGTTACCCCTTAGGTTAAATTTGAAATTTGTGGACCCTAATCACTGACTATATTGGCAAGAAAAGTGAAGGAAAAAAATAAAAGATTCAATAAGGAACAAATACATGTTGGGCAGATTTATGTATATAACATATTTAGGGAAAAAGTGAAACAAAGGCAAATATTTATCTCAATTCAACCAACATGCAGTTATTGTTTAATTTGTGAACTTTGGTAAGAGCAGCAACCTGGACTTAGCCATACTTCTAAAGTATGCATCCCCTTAACTTGAGCTCTATTGTGAGCACAACTATCATGGAAATATTGAGTGACAGAGTTTCACAGTTACAGTTCACACTTAATGCACGAATCATAAAAAAAAAATAAGGAAATGTAGGAAAATTGGACTATAATCTATTTAGTGATCACTAAATTGTATAGTAAGTGATGAAATTGTTGGGCAGTTATGGGAGAAACAATATTCATGTATTTAACACTATTATATTAGACGTTTTATGTGTCAGAAAATTTGGGAATATTGTGATAAACATGACAGAATAGACTGGATTCCTAAACTCGTGATGCTCAATCTAGTGGAAGTGAAAACATATGATAAGTGTTAAGGTTAAGGGTAATAAGTAATGAACATTACATTTAAGGCATGCACAAAGTTACAGAGCAGAAGGGAAGGTCCTATAAATTGTGCCTGAGAAGTTGAAAATGATCTCATAGATGTTGTGATATTTGAAACAGTTCTTAAAAACACGTAGCTATTTGTAAAGGAGAACAAAATGGTAAGGGGGCATTGAGAGATGAAAGAATTATGAAGTATTGAAAGAACATGACCTGTGTAAGTGTCATATATATTTTTCGATAGTAAAAGTGAAAACAAAGAGGGTCACATGCTTCAAAGAAAAAACACAAAAGTTTGATGGGGAGTTTATTTCTTAGGCAAGTAAGGCACGTGAAGACACATACTCAGACATGTGTACACACACATGGTTTTGGGTTTAGTTCCAAGTAGAAGTAGGACATAAATCCAGTTATGATGGGAGACTGTTTCTTAATTTAATTTGCATAGCATAGAATCACATTGGTCAGTGTTTCTCAAGCTTTAGCATATGTGAGAATCGCCTAGAAGGCAGCTGTGTCACAACCATTTATAGTTTATGAATGCTAGATATGTGGTCAAATAAATATGTTGTGTGCTTGTATATTCTTGAGGAGGTTTTGGACAAATGAACAAATTTATTTAAATTGGTATTGGAGTGAAGCTGATTATTTTCCATTAGATGAATGAGTCAAATAAGAGAGAACTAACTTGCTTGACAGTTTAATTCAAGTTATTGGTCCTTATCAGTTATGGCCTTTAGATGTTACACTTGACCTGGAGCAAGGTCAAGTGAGCTAAGGATTTTGCATTTGCCAACATAAGTGTGTGTGCACCTTGTAACAAAGCTTTTCACTGACTTTGTTTTCCTATAAACCATCTAATACAGGTTTAATTAGAAATTCAATGTTTAACTTTCATACTAAGACTGAATCCATATACTAGTTACCTTCCCTGATCTATCTAGAGAAATTGTACTACCCTGGTTTCACATTTCTCTAGTCCCCTAAAAACTTCATTGTCATATTAATTATTTATAATGCAATTATCTGCTTTCCTTGTCTTTTGCATTGCACTTTTTTTTATTCTGAAGGATAAAATAACATCCTGCATATCTTTAGTGCTTAGAAAGGACTGTCTATTAATATAGTCTGAGTTGGTTAATTAATGTATACTTTAAGGTAGAGGTGATTAAATATGTCACATTGAAGTCCTGAAATGGTAACTAAGAAGTAGCATATCCCAAGAAAAAAAAGAGTGGTTAATATAGTCAAATATCACGAAGAAATGGGGGGGGGCATAAAGAAATACAGAGTATTTGCTATAGTTAGTAGAAAGTGATAAGCATGATGACAGATTCCAAAGAGCAGTGAGAATAAATGAGAGTTTCTTGATCTGGGACTCGCAAGTAGGTGGGAAGCTCTTCGCTTAATAAGAATTTCACGAAGAACACTTTTTTCTTCAAATTTTAATTTTTTATTTTGGAATTTTCATACATTATTGGTCATATTTGTATGGTTGTCTTTCCCCTTAGGTTGGTCCTCCCTTCTATATTGTAGCCCTTATCTCCCACCCTACCCTTTTTCCTGCTTTCCCACTCTCGTCACCCCAGCCCCTTTCACTGCAAGTCTCTATGACATTCTACTAAACTAGACCTTCCTTATAGAGTTCATGAAGAACTCTTTACGGAAGGTCTAGTTTAGTAGATGTCACAGAGAAAGAAAACCGGGCCTAGCATATAAGTTAAAAAAAAAAAACAAAAACAGGTAGATTTCTAAAAAGGAAGTGGAAGAGCCTCATCTTTTGTGATGAGGTACTGTTGTGAAATGATTTTGTGATATAACTGAAGTGTCAGGTCACCTGACTTTAAAATATAATGATAATCTGGGGGAGGGGTGCTGATTTGATCAGAAGAAATTACTGAGAAAAGAGCCTTTCTCCAGCAGCAGTAGCAGAGGAGTTAGAGATACAAAGTATGAGGACTTGACACTTGCTTATTTGAAGTCTTGATGGGAGAGAACTTAAGCAGCTTCTAAACTAAGTCGACTGCCTACCTCCCTCCTGATGAAAACCGGGAAAACAAAAATGGAAATCTCATACTTATATGATAAAATAGGCTTTGCCCCAAAGAATGAGCATGAATTCACTTTTTTTTTCTTCCCCCCCAAAGCATCCAGTTAAGACCCAGGGTGACATATGCCTTCAGTTTTGCTGAGTCTTAAGCAAAGCATTCAGTCCACCTGGACTGCTAAGCTATCATGTGTTATTTGTTATCATGTGTTATTTGTTACAGAGCAATAGAAAAAGTAGAAAAGTTTACAAAATATCTGTATTATGAATCACACAGAGGGAAAGCATTGCTATCTGTAGCAGAAATGTTTCACAGGCCTTTATTTAGAAAGTATCATTCCCCCAAGAACTATATGTGATAAAAAGACAACCCTTTCTATTCCTTGAACATATGCTGTTGTTGACGCTAACTCTTCTCTAAAATAATGGAAATAGCAACATCACAAAATAAATTTAAAAAATAATAAAATCATCCTCAATCAGTTACAATATCTGACTAAAATGTGGGTTCAAAAAACATGAGCTTCTCTATATTACCATAGTAGAATGAACACAGATCCAGGAATAAAAAAAAATGGGTTCATATTTAGTGTGAATCTCTGTTTCCAGTTATAAAATGAGAATATCTGTCTTCTAGTTCACTGAGATTTTTTGGTAGAATGACATGTCTATAAAAGCATAACATAAAAGTCAAGATAGGTACTTATGTTTAGCAGCAGCAGTAAATGACACATTTCTTTTCTGTCTGAAAAATAATTTTGTTCTAGAATCTTAGGACAAAGGTTAATTCAAACAATCTAATAAATAGGTGTTTTGCATAGGTCTTTCCGATGAGCATGTTTAAAGATCTCTCATTTCAGATGTCACACCTTATATTCTTATATTGATCACTTTATCTGATGCTTCTTCACCTGGAGTGAGGTGGATCATTTTCATTATCTTCTTTTCACAGGGATTCTTTGCTTCATGCCCTAATTATGAATAGCTTCATCTGCTGAGAGGGGGTCACTTTCTCTTGCTTGTGCAATATTTTAAGCAAAATAAAACAATAGACTCTGTAGAAGAACCATGGATGCCTTAGTGGGGGTGTGGGGTAGCAACACACATCTGAATGATGTTATCCTATACCTCAGATCATACACAATGTTGTCAACCAATGTGATCTCAGTAAGTTGAATTAAAAGGAAATATTAATCTTTAAAGGTAATTCCATAGAAAAACTGATTTCCTATATTCAAGAGATCATTTCAAGAAAAAGAAAAGACAAACCAAAATGGAAAAATACTTTTAAGAAACACTTCTTAAAATGTCTTTTATCAAAAATTTACAAAGAAATCTTAAAATCAACAATATACAAACAATCATGTTAAAAATGTTAAGAACCTGAATACAAATCTTACCCAAAAAGACAGTGATGGCAAAAGAATATGTGAAAAGACTGTGTGTGCGCATGAATATGTATATCATCAGGGAAATGCTAACTAATATAGCAATGACATACCATTATATACCTATTAAAATTTCTCCAATTTAGATAGCTTACATCACCATTACTAGTGAGGATGTGGGGCAACAGGAAATCACATTAGTTACTGGTGGGTATATAAATGGCACCATCACTTTGGAAGATAGTTTCGCAGTTTCTTATAAAACATCCTCTTACCAAATGTTTCAGCTATTGAAATATTACTTATTTACTCATAGTAATCAGAAATTTATGTTCATTTAAAACCTACACATGAATATTTATAGAAGCTTATTCTTCTTTGCCAAAATTTAGTAGCCACCAAGATAGGATGTCTTTCAGTAGTGAAAGAGGTAAACTGGGACATCTAGACAATGTACTATTACTAAAGACTGGAGAGAAGAAAAAAAAAAACTGAGCTATCAAGCCATGAAAACACATGGAGTACACTTTAAAGTGAAACTTTTAAATGAAAGAAATAAATCTGCAAAGTCCACATATTGTATGATTCCAACTATATAGCATATATAACATTCTGGAAAAAACAAAACTTTGGAGCCAGAAAAAGACCAGAAATTTCCTTGGATCAGGGCAAGGAAAGATGAATAGGTCAAGGATTGAGGAATTTTGTACAGTAAAATTACTCTGTATGATGCTTTATTGATAAATACTTGCCACTATAATTTGTTACTCTCCTAGACTATAAAGATTAAACCTCAAATTAAACCATGACTTGGGAGATAATGGGATATAGAAACAGATTCACCAGTTGTAACAATTATTATCAGCCTTATGAAGGATGGTGAAAACACACAGAAAGTTATATATATGCTTCTATATAGGGGGCCTAGAGAATGCTCTGCTCATTCTTAAATTTGCTGAAATTAAAATTGCTCTACTAGAGAGCATTTTGATAACACAACTGCTCTTGAGGCTAATGCCTACAGTTTGATAGGACATAACATTTAACTGGCCCTGAGGTCAAGCATTTAGTGCCTGAATGTGCACTTCTCTGAATACAGTCTCCCAATTGGATATAAATTCTTAAGCAGCATTGATTCTTTATACATACATGTTTATGATTAGGATTAAATTGTATTTTAGCAATTCGATGTGAGGTATCCCTAAGGCTTTTTTATTACCATGTATAAAATTCAAGATATTATATTGTTTTATTTAGTAGACATGTATTAACTCATTCCCCATAGGTAGTTACTAGCAAAGGGGGGGGGGAGATTGGAGGGTGTATGCACGTATGTAAAGTATCACCTTAGTAAAAATATGCATTTTTTCATGATTGGCAATAATATAAATTTCACAATGCACATGAAATCATGTCTATTCACAGTTTCTACTGAATAGAAATATTATTTGGGCTGAAGTAAAATTTAGAAGCAATGTAAACTTGGATCTATGATAGTGCTAACTTTACAGTTGAACTGGAATTTATTTTAAAATAAATTCCTATTGTATTTGATGAACAAATATTATCTGCAAGAGCTTTTTCTTTTCATCCTGTATACATGAAAGCTCTTTCCAAGAAGAATCATCCAACCTTTTTTTAATATCTTTAATATTCTCATTTTTCTTCTTGTATAAATTAATTCATTTATCACTTTATTATTCAACTAATTTTAAACTTTCAAATAATTTTAAGCTAATTATTTGATATTGACTAGAAACACATGATTCTATAACTATTCTACTTCTTTTGAAGATAAAAATTAACCAAAGTGATCACAACTGAACCCACTTAAGAATTCTTTATTATTCTCATTTAAATGTGGTGTTGCTATATATCTATATATAGCAATATATCTATATTTGTATATACCTATATATATACACACATAAACATACAACAATACCTCTCTAAATACCTCTCAAATATATATGAAAATGCATATGGAGATATACATATATATTCATATATATTCACATACATCTGGAGATGTATTCACAGACATCTGTGTGTATATCTATCTGAATGTATATGTGTGTATATATATATATATATATGGAGAGGTATCATGTGTGCATATTTTGTGTATGTATTGTAAATTAATACCACCTTAATAGAAAATAATTTTTAAAAATCATAAAACAGTAATTAGTGAATGCTAATTTTCAAAGATAATACATTATACTGAAAAACTAAGTGCAAATACTTGAGCTGACTTTGCAGGTGCAAAAACATGAAAAATTCAGTTAGGACAGAAAAGATAAGAATAATTACTGATTTGCTACAAAGAATATTGTAAGTGTTCACCACAAAGAGTTATTGCCCCAAACCCATCATAATGATTACAGTCAGAGACATAATAAATATTGGTAACAATATAGCAAAATCAGAACCCTGATGCTCTGTTGTTGATAATGTAAACTGTTGTCATCACTTTGGTAAACAGAATGGCTATTTATGAAATGATTATATATTGAGCTACCATATGAACACCCAATCTCACTTCTAGAGATATGTCCACAAAAATATCTTTGAAATTATTACAGAGACATTATTCATAATTCTATTACACAAAATATGTAAGGAAACTAAAGACTTACTAAATGATAAATGGATAAAGTATAAGTAGTCTTGAAATGGTATTTTTTCTTTGGCATAAAGAATAAAGGAATGAGACTAGCTACAGTGTGGATGAACTTTGAAAATAAGCTACCTAAAATAAACCAGTCACAAAGGAGTATATATTGGATGATTGTTTTGTAGCAAATAACAATATTAAACAAATCTATTGCTTCAGAAGGCATGGTATGCCCCCTCTTCCAATTCAACTCCATGTGATATTAATAGGAAGTATGTTCTTAGGGTCATGATTCAGTTGTGAGGGTAGAATAACCTGAATATTAGCACTTCTCTTGATGCAACATCTGAGAAGTTAATCTAAAAATTGAAGTTCAAGCTGTATGGTGTCATATCTTAAAAAAAAATAATGTTTATGCTGAGTGAAAAAGAGAAACTATAATTACATTATGTTGTATTATCTTAAATATTAATAATAATAATAATATTTCCAACTTTCCATGGACTTGTGTCTCATAAATACACCAATATACTTCTTAAATTATACAGAATTTCTAATTACAATTCTACACTTGGGGCAACTGGTACCTTTGACCTTGTCAAATCTTTTAAAAAGGCTTTATTACCATGATCCAAGTTCTCACAGTTTTGTTCTAATTTAACTTGAATACAATAATATAATCTTTAAAAACATAATTATTTATTTATGCTTGCATTTCTTCTGATTTCACAACAGAATATTCTAAATGAGGATGGGAAATGTGTTTTCCTCAGTGGTATAACATATACTTCTCATGAAAAGAATTGACTTCCTTGTTGAAATTCCAAGAATTATTTTTTTCTACAGTTTATTAGACTTATAGTAAACTTATAATTTAATGAAAGCTTACAGAGGGATGTTCTATTGATAAAAATATTGAAATTCTGTATCTGCATTTCTTTTTTTTCTAAACACATACATATGAAGTACACATCTAATTTCTTCTTGATTATGTAAGATCTGAGTTCATGGCTGAACAACTTTGATGACTAGAAATTTGACTTTGACTCAAGGATGAGGAAAAAGTGTTTTGTGATGCCAAAGTTTTTGTACTGTGCTAGGATTAAAGGAAAAAAAGATAAGATTTATTCACCATTTTTGAAAATTGGCATTTGTATCTAATATGCTCTATTTACCCTGCTAGATTCAGGCATCAAAAATAAAACTCTGATAACCGCACACCCCCAAAAAATCTGAGGCTGATAAATATAACTCTTCATGCACAAAAGCTGCATTTTTCCATGATCCATAGTGTATAATAGTTTACCATTTTCTGAAGCAGTGACTGTGATGTTGTACCAGGGAGTTTCTTCTCTATCAAGAGCCTTTGTGGTCTTAATAATTCCAGTATTAGCATCAATGTTGAAAAATCTGTCATCTTCAGCACTGTAGTCAATGAAGTATCTAGAGAAATCACAGGTAAATTTCTTTAATTGGTGATAAAGTAAATGAAACTGAAGTAAGGTTGGTACTAAGTCAAATATTAATTCAAATATCTAGATATATACTTTAAATGACTCTTAAGATTTTTCTACAAACTTCATATAGGAAGATATCTGAAATTAATTATTTTACTTGCTAGTTCTTAATTAAATCTTGAATTATCACTTCAGAACTGAAAAACAAAACACTGCATCAAAATCCATGCATAAAAAGTAGACAGTGGAGATACAGTATAATGAATAAGGAAAAGATGAAAAGATTGGGGCTTTAGATAGTCTATTATGTGTTGTATTTGTAAAAGATACTGCTAATGTATGAAATCTTATAACCATCTCTGGATATACATGCACCAGCATGACAGAAAATACTAACAATAACAGAGCATCATGGGAAATGTAGGTACTCATTTACTGTAAATAACACCTGAAAATGGGATTAAATCAGTTGTAACTATGTGATCAAAACAAGGAATTGATTATGTATGATGATTTATTTTGGTAATAACTATTTGTTAACTAACGAAAGATCAATGAGAAAACGACACTTTTAACAAGTAGTAAAGGTATAAAGCAGATTTGATTGGGAGAAGAGGCACGAGATTCAGACACTACTAAATGGAGAAAGTGATCCGTTATTGGTTTTCTAAATCAAGATTAGGCTTCTCTAAAACTGTTCTACTTTGGCTTGAAGTCATATGAAAAAAGATCTAGTAATATCCTTTCCCCTGGAGAGATGCTGAAGATGATAAATACAGGGATTAAGATGCGAGAAGTCTGAAAATGTTACTAGCCTTTAAATTTAAATTGAAAATGTAATTGTAATTTTATGTTATCAAGTTAGTTGTCATCACATGCCATCAAGTTACTTCCAATTAGTTAGTTTCAATTTAGAACAAGGAGAACAAGGTAATTATCTGACATTGGGACTTAAAAATGAAACACGTTGGCTTCTAAGTTTCCAGTCACAGTATCAAAAGAACTCATAAAGCACTGCCATGCATACAACCTGATGATGTATGGTAGAATGTGGCATATTTTTGACATATCTTCTCTTCACAACGATCACTTGACAAAAGAACATGTGTTTATAAGCTCACTCAGGCTTAGTTAAGTATCTACAAATGTGTAGACTTTTTATCTGTGTATTCCATTCTTCTTTTAGGCAGCTCACTGCACTTTCTAACATCTCTAGTAGTACTAGAGGTTAAATACTTTAAGAGTATATATTCTCTCTTTGAATTAGAAAATGATCAAAACATAATTAAGTATTTTTAAATAATAGATATGTAGGCTTCTGTCCTCAGATTAATGTTATTTTGTAGTTTCCTATGTTACTGAACTCTCTTGGGAATACTACAACATAAGAGGTAGATATTGGGGATTATTTGGATCTGAGAGTTGTTAATAGAGTTGCAATAAAATTTTGACTAATGTAGAACTGTATAGTTTTGTTTAACTATGCATGAATTTCTTCCTGGCCATGGGAAAAAACTCAGTAAAAAAAAGGATAATAGAAATGAGATACCAAATAAACAATTCAAACTATTTTAGGGGACTACATGTCAAATCATTTGATCTTAACCAAAAGGCCAAGAAATGATACATGTCAATTCAGTCAACACTAATATTCAATATTATGAAGTGATATAAATTTACAAAATGTTTTAAAACAAACAAAATTAAATGAAATATTCTTAATCACATTTTCAATAATTTTCACAATTTATTCTTTCTTCACAAACCTTAAAATGTCAACATAACTTAATCCTTCATGAAATAATATAAATATGTAAATATTTACATTTTTGCAAGCATTAAACATTAATTTAACATTTTTAGTGGTAATTTAACAAGGAAAAAATTAGTTAAGCATTTATCCAGGTGATAGAGGTCCTAAATTGTGATCAGAATAAAACAAGAGGAACAGAGTTTGGTTATTTTTGAAAATATTCTAATCCACAATTATTTAACCCAGTGTAAATAGAGTCCATGATATATACATATGGCCAAAAAAAATAAAGATATTTTGTTTGTTTTTTTTTTTCCAGATTTCAAACCTCGTTTATCTTTGGGTGGTTGTTGATCCCCTTGGGAGTGGCCCCCCTTCCCTCTGACTCCCCTTCAGTCACCCCTACTCCCCAAATGCTGTTGTTTCAGGTCCACCATGTTTAGCCCTTTGGTCTCTTCTTCTTCTGGATCAATGTCCATTTCCTGGGTAGGTATCTGTGTTTCTGGGACATCGTTGACCATGCTGCTTAGATTTCCAGTCTCAACTTCACATTGCATAACCAGGCCAAGCTCAAAAGCTGTATATCAATGCTTGCTACTCCTTGCTGCTTATCTCTTCAGTTCTGTTTTCCGCTGCATTTTGCTGTTTCATCCAATGTGGTTCCAGTCTCTGATTTAGGAAACCTGGCTCACAGCCATTGTCCGTAGAGAAGTTTCTCCCTGGTAATAGATACCAGCAGATCTCTATCTGCTCATTCTCTGCTTTAGGATTGCTGCCATTTTTGTGGTCTTCCATGCCCTGTGACAGGGAGGTCATGTTGCTCTGGCTGAAGGCATATCTGAAGTAAGATTTTGACTTCCAGTCCCTGGTAATGTTGTAGGTGTAATTCTGCGCTAAATAAGCACTAAAATTGGTGTGCTAGCTAAGGGTCCGCTGGTTCTCTGTTGCTCATTTTGGGTTCTGTCCAGGAGATGTGTGTGTCCATGGCCTTTATTCATTCCCCACATGTCTTCTGAGTCTGCAGCTGGGTTATTAGTATTTCTCTTAATCCTGGCGTGGACTGATTGAAGTGGGAGTGAACCAGAGGGGGTTAGTCTTGTTCCCCTCCCCACCTGTGTGCCAGCTGCTCAGGCCCACTAATGGGGATACCTGGGTACCCCCTGCTCAAAACTGCCAGAGACCTGGATCTTTCCACTTCTAAGCCAGGGACTGGTGCAGACAGGCTGTGGGCTACAGCTGGTAAGGTCTAAAAAACATTTTTAAATAGTAATTTCCCCTTTGAAATATGAATTATAAGTCTAGGAATGACACTATACACACAGATGAGTTATTTACAAAAACAATCTAATAATAAGAGAAATGTTAATGTTCATAGACTACTTACAACTACATTATGCTTATGTTCGTCCTAAATATTTACTCTATTAAATATTCAAAATAAGTACATGAGTTCAGTTCTATAAGCAGCTGTTTTCTACAGAGGTGAAAAATTTTATCCAAAATCAAGAGTTAGTGGAAGAGAGCATAATACAATTTAAGTCAGTAAGATTTTAAAATCTTTTAAAACTTAACATTATTTGAGACTTTATGCCTGCATTCAAAAATATTTTTAGAAGGGATATAAGGTATAACAAGGTATTAAAAACAAAGAAAATCATTGACCTGAAGATTATTTAAACATAAGACTTAACTTAGGAAAACAGAATAAAATAGAAAAAAAAGAAAATATTTGCAAAACACATGGTGTATGCCCAGAGAGTTTAATATCAGGGGTAAAAATAAAAGTCTAAGCCAGGGAAGCCTTCACCTTGAAGTTTGTGTACAGTATACTAGAAAGGTATGATTTCAAGATTGTCCGGAAAATATGACACTTAATAATTTCACATCAGAGGGACATAAGAAGTATCTCAATCTGCTTTTTTGAAGTGGAGAGACATTTTTCAGATCAGTTTTTTTCTGGTACTAGCTACTGTACTCATAAGAGAAAAAGGATGGGACAGGTTTCTTGATATTGGTTGAAGGAATGAAAACAACAAAGTTACCTTTATCAACACATCAGTGCTCTATAAGTATCACCCCTGCATACAGTGTTACCCTTGATCAAAATTATCTTACTTTAACACAAAATATGCTTAGATGAGGCATGAAGATTGATTCAATCTTAGCATCGATGAAGTCAAGGAGAGAATGTAATTACTTTCTTTGTAAAGGAGATGGCTGACCTACTTGGTGAGAAGGTTAAATTCACAAAACATTCTTGAAGTCTGACTTGAATAGATATGAAAAAAAAAAAAAAAAGCCAGGTGTTATTCTCTGCACCCTTGGAGATGATTGAGAGGGAAGAATGTAAAGAGGAGCTTACCAAGACTTCAGGTACCTCAGAAGTAACTAGTCATCACTTCAGACCATGACAAATATGTACATACTTTCCCTCTGTGTTTAATCAGTTGACGGTGACTGGCCTTGGTTTATTCACAATGTTAATAGGAATTCTTTGGAAATTTGTTTCTAAAATAACCCATCGTGTGTGAAAATTATACTGAATAGTAGTAAGAGAATGAAAACAGATTTGTACTGTGCTTTTCACAGCCCTACCACCCAGTAGCTCCATCCCCCTAAACAATGTGTAATTGTTTTGAGTTTTCATGTAAGCAGAATGGCAATATTTTCTATAATTAAGTGAGGAGTAAGTGAGACAGTTTATGGTACTAATAATTGAACATTAAGTGATTGATAAGCTTCCATAGGTAACCATAATTTGTTTTAGTGTCTTTGGAAGTCTTACTTTCATATTCCCTCTTGGGAACCTTTGGGTTCTTTGTAAAGAATGTTCACAAGTAAAGAGTATGATTAAGTCTTGCTTTTTGGATTTTGTTGTTGTTTTTGATATTTCTTTTGGCAATCTGCTATAAACATTGTAGGATCTGAAAAAGGACTATAACAGATTGAACAAGTCTCCATACAAATTGCATGAGCTATTTTTTAAATATCTCTAATAGAAAAATAATATATTTCTTACTCCCTACTGAAGACATATGAGTCAATTTTAGATGGAAGGTTGAATAAAGCTTAATAAATACAGCATAGATAGATAGATAGATAGATAGATAGATAGATAGATAGATAGATAGATAGATAGATAATGAAGTTGTTTTTCTTCCCTGAATAGCAACATAATTGTACGATTTTTTTTCCTCATAAGTGAATGAATAAACCAACCAATCACTTCCCAGCTATAAAGAAAAAAAGGACAAAACATAAAGATTATAATGGACAAAATGAATGGAAGGGATCAAAGACACTAAATTACAGGAATGTAATTACCAGGGAAGTGAATACAGTTAACATTGCATACATTGAGCACTTGAACAATATTAAAGCATAGACCTTAAAAGTCCTCATCACAAGAATTTATTATTTTTTAATGTATGTATGTATGCATGTATGTATGTATGCATGTATGTATGTATGTATGGTGTTTTTTTTTTTTTGAGACTAGGTCTTGCTATTTTTGCCTGTGGAACTGCAGGCTCTCGTTGCCCGGGGTACCGCAGACTCAAGCAATCCCCAGCCTCAGCTTCCCAGGTAGCTGGGATGACAGGCGCGCGCCACCACGCCCAGCTATTGTTTTGGAACTAGGTCTCGCTACGGGCCCCAGGCGGGACTCGAACCGCGATCCCTAGCCCTGGCCGCTTCATAGGCTGAAGCTTATTAGCACGAGCCACCATGCCCGGCTGTATGTATGTATTTATGTATTTTATTATTATTATAAAGTTTATTTAGGTTGACGATTTAGGCCATAGACATGTACATAAAATTTCCATAAAAGGGATGAGTATGTGTGGGGTTAGGAGGGGTGGAGATGGGAGGGAGTGGTCAGGGAGGGAAGGAAGGTGGTGTGTGGTCCCCAGGGAATACATAGTTGTGAAACACATATTTTAAAAAAATAAATTAATTAAGGAAAAAAAGGAATCAGTACAATTTCCACGCTGGGGGTAGCAGCTCTCCTGCCTGCCTGGCACTACATAGATGGCTCTCTTTTTCTTTCTCCATTCAAACATTTGAAAGTGGACTTACCATTTGACTTACCAATCCCACTACTAGGAATCTACCCAGGGGACATGAAAACATTAATTCAAAAGGACACATGTACGCGCATGTTCACTGTAGATCTGTTTACAATTGCCAAGATTTGGAAACAAGCCAAATGCCCCAAAACAGATGGTTGACTAAAAAATATGTGGTACATATACACGATGGAATGCTATGCATCAATCCAGGAGGGCAAACACATGTCATTCGCAGCAACCTGGATGGAACTAGAAAGACTCATATTAGCAGAAGTTAAGTCAAAAAGAAAAAAGAGAAGTACAGGATCGTCTCACTTATATGATGGATATAGGGAAAAACAAACAAACGAATAAGAAAGAATGAAAACAACCAATGGGACTGAACAACGGAGCGAGAGAGGAGGAGAGGGAAGAAGGTGGGGGAAGTGAAGAGCACAAAAGATCAGGATGATTAACAAATGTTAATGAAGTGGGAAAGTCACGGGGTATACAATAATGGACTAATGTAATATAAATATACATATATATGCAATTTTTTTTTAAATTTAAATTAAGTTTTAAGAGAAAAAAGGGACAGGGTTATTAGGGAATGGAGAATTTATTTTTTAATTTGTAAGTATGTGTGTTGTGGGAGGTTGAGGAGACTTAGTGATCACTTTGCAATGTATACAAATATCCAATCATTACACGGTACACCTAAAACAAATACAATGATTTATGGTCATCATACCTCAATAAAAACATCCACAAACTGTTAACACCTACTATGAAAGTAATAAGGACATTCCATAACAGCCTTTACTTTAGTAAATGTTTTGCCTAGAAATAATCAAGCCAATGTGTTCATGGTTTAAAGGAGTATGTTTTCAGACAAAGATTTCTTTATGGATTCCTAACATGACCTTTAAACAACAATATGTGTGAAAGTTATTCAATTAATGCAGGAAATAGTTTAGAGTGTGTGAATAGATAATATATATTTCATTGCAAGATAACTAAACATTGAAAGGTGACCCTGAATTTTACACTTCCCATATTACTTTGTTAAATATATAGTTCTGCAAATAATTTAATGATATAGCACAATTATATATGAAACTCTAATATTTTAGACTTTAGATTGGATCTAAGAAAAGAAAAAGATCCCACAATGCAGGGTCACCTGGGTCACCCCATGCACACGGGGTTCATGTGCCTTTTGAGGTTGGGTGGGGCAGAGCCAGGGTCGGTCTGGGGGTCACCCAGGTTGGCCAGTGGATGAGCACCACTGCACACCCAAGTCCTGTGAAGATGCAGGCTGGTAGTTTGCAGTGTGTGTATGTGGGGGAGGGGTGGACTTGCCACAGATCCCTCTCCATTTGCCTCCACTCCAGTTAGCCCTCACAAGGAATAAGGACTTCCAGACGATTTTCAACCACAAAAACAGAAGAGATGAGGAACAAGAAGTAAGACCCTAAAAAAACATGCCACCTGGACAGGTCTCAAAAAGAGCAAGGCAAGAACCACCAAGCACTGAACTGTGAGAGAGAGCATGAAAGCCAGAGCTACACCTACAACATCATTGCGGAGCCGCAGCCAAAGTCCTGGGGCAGAGATGTCGTCGATAAGGGCATTGCACACCCCTTTGCACAGAAAGAGGAAGGTTGCAGAATGTCAGTGGCCCCACAGCAGAGCTTCAAAGGAGGAGACCAGGAGACCTACCATCAGCTGATGGCTGTCCCCATCGAGGAGCTGCTCTACCAAAATAAAAGACTGAGAGTCAAGCTAACAAAGCCAACGACTGAAATATAACATGAAGGAGCAAGAAAATGAGACATGAAACAACGGGATGACAGCCACCAAGAAACAAGAAGCACTGATACAAACTAAAGGTGCTCGGACTGACGTAGGAAGGCAAAAGCAGTACTGGAAAGCTAAACAACATACGCTACCATGTCTCAAGAAATCACACCTACACCTAGGATAAGGACATAGACCCAGAAAAAAAAAAAAAAA
>PVHY01002698.1:0-66246 GCA_004024945.1 Uropsilus gracilis | reverse complement strand
GGATAAGAGCATTAAAAGGGTTATTGTGAGGGAGAAATTTTGAGGTAGCTTCAGTGGCTTCTCTAATACAATGATAATGGCCAATAAATTTCTATGTTCATTGCACCTTCTTTGAAATAAATGTCAAGATAACATCTTACTAAATGCTAATTAGGAAATGGCTTAATCTGTGATCAATAAAATGCTTTCCTATGAGATTGCTGTTAATCACCTGGCTATAGTTGGGAGAAAATGCAGTAAAGTTTGTACCAATACAGACTTGTCTTGTAGTCCTTAAGATCCTCTAACTAATAAATGTTGTAGATTTTCTTTTGTTTTAATACTGGAAGGACACAGCAATCAAGGGTGTGTAAAAAATAGCATTGCATGGGGGCTGATTAAATTAGGAGAGGCATGCATAAAGTTTAATACTTTGTTTTACTTTTGCGTGTGTCCAAAATTCCCTAAAATAAAGTTTTAAAAATGCCTTAAAAGTCCACTATTTGAACCAGTTCCATATACAGACCCTGTTAGACAGATGGACCCATATAGTACTAATATTTTGCAGTTACATGGAAATTTATAAATCTGTTGTGACCTTTATTTTCTATAACTATTCTGTCACACAACATGTGCACCATTTTATATTTCCAGTAATAAGTTTTAATGAAAAAAAGTGGAGAGAAATTACATTACTTTGAAATAAGATAGAAATTCATTATTCAAATTAGGATTTATGGACTAACAAATAAGCAGAGGAGTTACAGCCACAGCAAATGTTCAATCTTAATAATGATTGACTTTATTTAAGTGTTTTCTTCAACAAAGCTACTTGGAACAAATGACCCAGTTCATTATTTAGCCCTCAATTTCCCTTTGATTATATAGGCACAGACTCAAGATAATTATTAGTCATGTGAAAGTGCATTGGAAAGTTATTTTTTACTTCAATAATAAAATTTCATTAACCAGAAGCACTTACTATTTTCACTATTGTCTGTCCATTTCAACATAAGACATTAATTTTAAATTGATGTCATGTAAATCTGTTTTTGCAGTGATTTACTTCAAGAAACATCCGCTTGCTTAAAGCATAAGAGACTTCTTTCAGCACCACAATTTAGGTTCTTGCAAATACAGAATGTGAGTGGTAAATCCAATTTAGTTGTGATTTTTGTCTCCCAAAGAGCTATTTTTTGTAAGTTTTACTGACCATGATCAATAGATGGGACAAGTTTTAATCAATATACACCCTGTGGGATATTACAGCAGCTTGGTTTCATCTTTAATTTAACAAAATGTCATATACTTGCAACAGAACTGAGATTCATTAAAAAAAATTAAGGTTCTCTTTGGGGATGCTATTTATTTTATAAGCAATGCATTGAGGAAATAATCTTTTGAGAAGAAAAAACACTAAGGATCATTTGTCATTTGATATATAGTGCATTGCATATAATAAAATGTACAGAACACACAGCACACATGGGCATTGGGAGACTGTTTTAACTTGCATATTTGAAATCTAGAGTCAATGAAACAAAAAGTATGTAAAGAAGTAAAATGTCTGAATAACAAATTATATTTCTCTGCTATTTATGTCTTTAGGTAACAAAAATAGCACCAATTTCAGGAAATCTGAGTTCTAGAAATGCTATGTAATCATTTAAGCAGTTTCATTTTTTGAAAAATTCTAATTCAAAGTTATTTGAATTAGATAATGGTGTTCAGTTGTTATGGCTAACAGAGCAGCCCTCATTCAAAGTTTATGTGAACATTCTAGGATTAAATGTTACACTGTCTACCTAAAATATAGGTTCTTCTCTTGGGCTCCAACCATGATCTGCGGTGGCTGCTACCACATGCTAGGGTGTTAGACAAACTTGAGTCAAAACAAATTGAATGATTTTTCAGAAATCTTCTATACTTTTATTGTAGCATGCTAAAAGTCACTATTCTTTACGTCTTCTCTGATTTGTTAACTGTGATTGGAACTGGTTAGTCAGTTGTCATCCATATAAGAAAGTTGTCGCACTCATACTATAGTCTCGGCACACTCTCAAATGTGATAAGCACATGCCACTTCACAGTAAAGTGAAGAGTCCATGTGAATGTGCTAATCTGGCTATATGGAACCTGATACAATTCAAAACACAAGTAAAAGACAAACATGGTTTTAAGCAGGAGGTTATTTACTTCATGTCCTGGTTTCATTTAAAGTTTCCGGTGGGTTGTATACTTTGTTTTAGAAGACTAAGAATGTATAATAAGTTTTCCACTATGGGATCATAGTTTATTCTTAATTTTCAGTAAGTTAAACTTTTATAAGTAAATTTGGTCTGTAGAATAAAAATTCATTGTACTTCAAATGATACATTTTACATGATACATTTTGAAGCACATTTTCTGGTTATTTTTCAAGTTTCTCTTTGAAAGTTTGAGTTCTTCAAAGCTCTTCAGTTTTTACTCTTTTCAACTTTATCACATATCCTTGTTATTATTTCAAAATAATGCTCCAATCTCATCCTGAGCTTTGTGAAAATTTCAGAAATACGTAAGAAAAACAAAACTTCAAGAGAATGCAATGGACGTATACTGATGGTATTTGTTCACCATTTGTGAATAAAACTCAAAATAGACTAAGTAAATACTTCTACTCTCCACAAAAAGTTTTTACAGATATGTTAAAAATTGTGTTTTTATTTTTTTGTAGTTTGATAAATATTTCAAATTTGTTTACAATTCGGTTGTTTCTTATGTTAGCATGCAAAAGATCTGTAGCTTCCTAAATAAGGCCATGATGAGCCTTTGACACAATCGTGCAGGATATTTACAATTCCTTCTCAACATTGTAAAGCTATGTCAAAGAAATCATGAAAAAATTAATTATAAATAAGTAAATAGATAAATTCAGATTATAAATCAGAGTAGAAATGAAGTAAAGAGGGAGAATATGTTTACTCATATCTTCACACTAAAGCTCCTCATTTTTGTGATCAGTATTAATTGGGGCTTTATACACACATGTACCAAATAAAGTAGCATATGTCTTTGACTTTAAAATACTACAAGTAGGAAGAGTTTTGTTCCAGAGATGCTATAGAACTAAATGACACCTGGCTGTATTTGGCTTCCCTTTATTCCAGAGCATGAAATGCATTCACCTGATAGTGGACTCCAGAAGAGGTCAGGTATTCATTCATTATCTACTTTGAACTTTGCAAAATTAGGATATTTAAAAATTATTACCAGATGAAATATATGAGAGACAGACACTGTGACTTTAAAAATGGAGGGTCTTTATAGCAAAACAAACCTGAATTTAATTTTGGATCTGCGACTTCATCACTATTTAAACATAATCAAATTACTTAATTTTATGAGTTTTAGTTTCTTCATCTCTAGAATGATAGATACAGTCTCAAGAGTTGTTATAGGGTGTTGGGATGCTATAATGAACTGAGTTTCATGGGTAGATTTTTTAATCTGGCTTTATCTGACTCCATGTTTTGTTTGTCCATATTCCTCATATAAATGACATTATCTGGTATTTGGTTTTCTATTTCTGTCTGGTTCCTTTTAAATTATACCTTCTGACTCCGTGCATGTTGCAGCAAATGGCAAAAATTTATTTAGTAGCTAAGTAGTACTCCATATACTTATTTCTCTCTCTCTTTCTATATCTATATATTCACAGATATATGTATATATGCATAACAATACATTCTTAATCCATTTATCTATTTTTGATCATGTAGGCCAGTTCCACATATGAGTTGTTGTAAACAGTGCTGCAGTGAATGTGAAGTGCAAGTTACCCTTTGATCTAATTTTATCATGTTTTTCAGGTAGATACTGAGGTGCAGAGACAGAGAAACCCACTAGCAAGAAACTAAAGAGATAAGCAGAACTCCAAGAAGAGACTGATAATTCATGAAAGGATCATCACAAAACAAATTTCAAAGATCATAGCTAGACTTTAAAGAGATTACCAACATTTCACCCTTCCCTGACCTTTTGCAATCCTATCTCCTTTTATTTTCAATCTATTTCTTGTTTGTTTTTTAATAAATTTGCCTCTTTCAATTTACTCATCTTCTTGATTTTGCATAACTTTCTATGACTTCAAGAGACAAGAATAAGATAAAAAATATGCACTCCCACCCTGTGTCTGCATCAAGGAGTGGAATTGCTGGGTCATATTGTAGATACATTTGTAGTCTTTTGAGAAACCTCATACTGTTAGCCATAAAATAAATTACTATTATGAAAACAACAATATAAACCAATATTAACACAATAAAATATTAGTTAAAAAAACTCAGGATCCACAGATTAAATCAATTAAATAACTATTTTAATTAAAAACAATCAAAAATTATTTTAATAGACAAATGACATGAGACAACTCCAGAAAGCTTTCTAGTGGCTTAGTTTCAGATAGACTTGTTCATTTCTCAGTAGCTGTTGAGTGAAATACTGAATTCCAGTGGCAATATAGCCTATTTAAATCAAGGGTTTCTTCACTACTGGGAAATAGCCTGGTTCTGATTTTGCTTCTTTAAAAGGTGATGATTATATTGTTGCAAATTGCACATTTTTGTTTTGAGTTGAAAGAGACAAAAACTAGACATAGGATGCTCTTAGAAATCTGAAGAGTCTTTCTAATCATTTAGAAAATTGAAATACAAAAGACTGAAGTCAGGAAGCTTTTCACAAATGCCTTTAAGATTCAAACTCCCTTTCATTACCAATTCTACAAAGTTGGAGTTAATTGCTTTTCAGGGCACATTGCAAGGTTCATCTTTTCAATGTGCTTTTCTTAATTAGTACAAACATTTGGTCCCTGAGAAAGGTGGAAGTATAAGGCTTGCTTTTGTGTTGTTTGTTAATGTTTTCTGCTTTTTATTCACTGTTTGCACCTAGAGGCCCATGTGAATGGCACATTTTTATTAAAATCAAGAATAAATATTATGTAAATTATGCCCCCAAACAGTAGCTATGGAGTCTAATTATTTTAAGGCAGCTTCAGAAGGATTCATTTTAGTTGTCTAACCAAAATAAAGCAGAAAGAATAATGCAGATGTTAATGGATTTGTGTTTCTCTGCATTAGCATTTAGAGACAATCATCTTTACATTCCAGCAACTGGGAGAATGTATGCACCATGCACCATAGCATGTGTTCAATTAAATGTTCCCAATAATATAGAACAATTACTGAGGCAATCGGTAGTGTCATGGAAAAAATGCATATAAATACTTTCTTTTATTATATAAAGTGCACATTTTGAAATATTAGCATGCCTTTACATGTATGTAAATCAGAAAACCTGGTACACAGTTTCCAAAATTATTATCTCATAATTTATTTGCATCGACATAATTAGCATTCCAGTTTTGCCCATTTACCACCCAGTTTGTTTTTAATCTGTGTCAGGTTTCTAAATCTCAAACACTGACATTTTGTACTAGATCATTTTTTGTTGTGGGAATTCTCTTGTGAGTTTAGGATGTTCAACACCATCCCTATCTTTGCCAACAGATGTACTTTCCAAATTCTTCAATTAAAACTTACAGAATAAGCTGGGCATAGTGGCTCTTGCTTGTAATTCCAGCTACCTTGGAGTCTGAGGCTAGGGATCACTTGAGTCCTTGAGTTTGAGAAAACCCTGGGCAACATAGTGAGACCTAGTCTCTTTAAAAAAAATTTTACAGAATATATCATTAATATCCAACCTTTAATTTCAAAAGGAAGTCTCACTATGTTTCATCAACTATTTTCACAGTATGAAATATTTTCATTCTCAAAAACTGTTGAGTCTTTTGGGGTGAAGTCTGTTCACATTTATAAACATTCTTAATAAACTACAACTTCAAATATAATCAAAGTTTACTTATTAGGTGTCAAACATGTCATTAAGATGTGGCCATCCATGAAGCACAGTGTGCTTTCCTTTGCGTGGAAAACTAGTATCTTCATTTCTAGGTCAATTCCTTCATTAGCTATCAGTCTGTATACCGGGACTTATAGAGATAGCTTTGTACACTTCGTCTATTCTGCTTCTCCAAGCAACAGTCAGTTCTCACCTTCAATATCAAAGGGTGTTTGTCAATGGACAGAACATTGACTTTGCACTCACATATAGAGAAGAGATACTCCAAAATTGTCTCCAAACATGGGTGCTGTAGCCATTTAAAAATACTATCTGAAATAGTCATGTTTATATAAAAAGAAACTGGGAATCTTTACGTTATGTAGATCCTAAGGACAATATTTACCATGTTAGCATTTTGAAAAAGAGAGTGAGAACTAAAGAGAGTTAGAATAACCACTTGATTAGACAGAGCAGACAGATTATTAAAGATTCCAAACTTTCTAGAACCTTAGGATAAGCCAAGGATATAAAAGCAAGATGGCTAAACATCAATACATTGATGCAGTTCTTGACCTTGTCATAATTAAGACAAAAAACACATGCCTTTTGGTTATGTAAGAAAGCTTTAATTATCTTTAGTGCTTAAAATACTAAAATATGGTTTAGTGAATACTTATGCCCTTGATGTTGTGCTAAGCACTTCATTTCTAATTTAATTTAATTATACCAATATATTTAGGCAGCATTTGTTCTTGTTCATATATTTGGAAAATGAACATAAAATCACATAGCTAGAAAGTCAAAGATTCCAGAATTCCAGAATCTAAGTCAGTTCTTTATGCTGCCCTGAATAACAAAGCATCCCTGTGTTACTATTAGGGGCAGAGCACTGTTTATACATATTTCTTTATGTATCCTCATAGTGATACAGAGAGACAGATATTAAGAATATAATGGTTAGAGGGAACAAGGGAAAGGAAGGGGGACTTAGAGAGGACAGGCAGATGGGACAGTTCACAGGTGGTTTTGGTGGAGGGTTACTGGAATATGTACTTATATGGAAGTACAGAAATGTAACCCCCACATTTTAATAAGTGTTATTAAATTAACATTAAAGAAATTATTTTAAAATTAAATTTATTTGATATAGAAATTAATTTACTTTACAAATAAATTAACAATACTTTAAATTTTATTAAAAGGAAAAAGCAAAAATAAATAAATATATAAAATAAAAATAATTAATTTCCTTACAAGTAATGGTAGGTGATTTCCTGAAGCACATACCTATTATCTCCAAACCAGAAATCAGTTATAAGCATTATTTTTATATGTTTGCAACATAATTATGCTTCTTAAGGCACCAAAGATTCTCTAGATTGTAATTCAATAAGTCTGCCACCCAAATTTCTAGTCAATTATGCTCAATCATGTAGAAAAATTACCAATATGTGTATGGAGAAATCTATACTCTTAATTAGAAACTCTCTGGTTCCGCATGCAGAGAATAAGTTAATATAAGAAAATAATATAAATAGAGATATAACATGAAAATAAACATTTTAAGTATTTTTACTGTAAAAGCAATGTGTCTTCGTATGTCTAAATGGGTGAAGAATATTATACCTTACTAAGCTGTTAGCACTGTCGGGATCTTGTGCCAGAACCGTGCCAACCACTGTCCCAATCTTGGCATTTTCATAGACTTCCATAACATAGGAAGGCATGGAAAAGAGTGGGGGCTCATTCACATCGCCAACGATGATCTTCAGCATGGTAGCATCTTTAAAAGGACCCAAGTGAGAAAAGCGAAAATCAAGATGTGTATTTGCTCCTTCAATGTTGAGGGTATAAGATTTCTTTTTCTCATAGTTCAGTGGCTGTGGGGGGAAAAAATAAAACTTTCAATAATATGGATGCCATTACATTTTAGTTTTCCCACTTTAAAAAAAAAAAAACAGAAAAAAGACGATCTACTTTTCATTTAAAATAAAGTATGAAGTTTATCTTAACCTCTGAAGTAGGAATCATAGAGAATTAAAATTGAATCATTTTATGACTTTGCCATGATAAATATGATGACAGCTAAAAATATTGCCCAAAGACAAACAAATAGCACTATTTGGAAACTCTTATTCTTTTGTAATAACTTCAGCTATCACGGCTTCAGAGTATTTTTTCAAAATAATTTCACCAATCTGCTAAATTTTAAAAATAATGTTGATTTATTTTAAACAATTTATTTCATAAATCTTTTTTTAAATCTTTCATCACTATGTTTTCACCTTGCTGGTTTCAAACTTGGTATCATATTTTAAAATTTGATCATTTTTTTAAGTTTCCAATTCAACAATATTTTCTTTAAAATTTGCAAAGGTTCCTATACCTCTCTTTACATTTAATTTTATTGTTTTAATTATATTTCCTGTTTTGCAGGAAGTATCAATTCACAAATGTTTTGTTTTTCATTTCCTTTTGAATATGATCCTTTGATAAAATAAATATTTTTAAGCCATAGTCTTTTTATTGAATTATCCTACTTATTTTAATAATTTTAGTCTATATTATTTCTTACATAATTTTAATTTTTCTTACTTTAGAAAAATTTTCCAACCAAAATTTGTTTCTTTGACCTACCACACAACAATGATTGAGGTTAGTTTGGAGATATTCCATAGGATATATGGTCTAATGATGAATATAAAATAGCAACCATCATTTACAGCATTTAGTACTGGAGATAAACTAAATTTATGGAAATCAATAATAAGAATACAAACTCAGATACAGCAGTGTATGTGAACAACTAGTTAATGTATCCTAAAATATCTTTCAGATAAAAAATGAATGTACACAGAATGTTAAACATGAAGTACATAATAGGTTCAGAAACTCAAAATGAACTGAGATTCAGGATTAAGAACTTCAACATTTCTATGTGATGCTAGTACAAATGATCCTGAGAATATTCTTTCATTTTGAACTTCGGTAAGTGTCTATAGAAGCCAGTCCTCCTGATCAATATCTGTGAAAGCAGAATAGATCTTTTCCAATCCTATTTTTGCCACTGACTTTACAATTGCCTGCTTCAATTTTGCAGCATTCTTTCTTGAAAGGATCAGAGAATGGCCATTTCCTATGGAGGGACTCAGATATTTTCCTGTACCCTACAAAGGGTCAAGGAAAAGTTGATTAGAAAGTATGTTCTTAATGGGATTTTATAAACAGAGTCAACAGTTTTATAGTGATAATTATCCTTATCTTTTCTAACTGGCTTATTAAATTAGAATTTCCAATATAAGAGATTGCATGAAAGAAACAATAACAACAACAAAAAGCACTACTTCTAAATCAAATATTAAGAACCTAGAAGCTAGACGTTCAGGGATATATGGGCAAGGTGTTAGAATGTTTCACAAGTTTTTATAAGATATAAATTAAAAATTCTTAAAGCTTAAATTCTCAAAGGTGAACCACATATGCAATGTATATTTATATATATATATATATATATATATAAAATACTATTCATTTTGGATTTATATATTTTAAAGAAAGGTTAATTGATTATACATTTTATGACCTTTTATTGGGATCCTTTTCCTTTTGAATGAATATTATCTTGAAATAAATTTCCAAAAGAATGCATATCTATCTTACACAGTTGTAATTCCTAGCTGAATCCACAGATTTATTGTGCTTTTCCTTGCCTTGACTTTTTAGCATCAGTGAATGAAAATCTGCCTTTGACTAAATCAATAAATCATACTCCAATTTACATGTGCTAGAAACAGAATATACTTGCTGCACATTTAGAGTGAGTGGAGGGATGTGGGCCCTTGATTTGGAGAAGCATGGATTATCAGATTCTGGCCATTTTCATCATGGAAAGCAGCTCTCCTAGCAGGCTTACTGTTTATTTAAAATTAATGCATTTTTTGATAATCAGCATGTTGCATTTGATAGACTATATAATGACTATGCTCTTTTTTTGAACAAGAGTGCTTGAGACCTTAAAACTTAAGAAAATAAACCAAAAAAAAAAAAACAAAAAAAACAAAAAACTTCAGCATATGTCTACTCTACTAGGGCTGCTTAACAGTGCTTTCTCTTGATCACAATGGTTGGTGAAACATACATCTTCATTTATTCATTGTTGTAAGCATTTACATCTTTCTGACTCTCGATGACATATGTGGAGGTAATTTTGGCTACCTCTACCTTATCAGATATTATTGTCAAGCTGTGTATTCAAAATGACAGAATCTCTTTTTCTTTCTTTTACCAGGTCCCTTGGCAAGTCAGATGTTATTTGTCTTAACACTCAGTTCCCTCCTGCTAAGGTGCAGGCTGTTTATGTGGACACATAATTTCATGTTTATGATCACCTAATATGTATTTAACTATCCCAAGCAGGGAAAATTATTTTGAGGTACTTGTCTGCCAGGACTGGCAGATGGATGCAGAGAGACCCATCTGGAGCCACTAAGGATGAGAGGATTATTTAAGGTTGGGACAGGAATTTAGAAATAAATGAATTAATGCGAATTTTTCAACAACCTCATTTATGAAGAAAAAGTGGGGGGTACTGACAAGCAAGTACAGAAAAACTGAGAGGAAAATGTACTTATTTATTTATCCTTGATACTTAAGGAGTATTAACATGGATAACTGATGGTAAATCTATGTTTTCTATTACAACTAAAGTAAAATCTCCCACATTATTGATGCTCTTTCTAACTTTTGCTATATTTTGTGTTACTAAAGTTAGTATTATTGAAGTGCTGAATGACCAACTAATTTTAATTTAGGACAAACAAATATTATTTTCAGTATAATATGTGTCTGTTACCATATGGTGACTACTTGTACTATGAAGTTATTAATCAATTCCCTGAATTGGAATTCCCTTAGCTGCCTTATATTTTATCCTGTACAACCATGAAAAAAAAATAGTCGATAATTAAATAAACCAACAGTAGGCAACTATCAACATATACTCACACATATATATGTATATATGTGTATATATGCATATATACACTTATATATGCATATATACACATATATACATATATATATTGAGAGAGAGAGAGGCAACTCCAATGATGGGAAAATTAAATCAAATTTAACCATACAGCACTTCTTACATCAACAAAGCTTGAGATAATCAAAAAATAATTTCATATGATCCAGTCTAAGATAAATGTTTTACTAATATTGAACCATCCAAGCATTCATGGAATAATCTCACTTGTTTTACAAGAATGGTACTTAGAATAGTTCTACTTGTAGTCATTAGTTAAATTGTTTAATATGTTAACTGATTTTTAAGTTAGTGTCATTTGTAGTAATTTCCTAAGGTTCAGTTAAACATCACTGGAAAGCTTCAAAGAACAAAAGTGTTTTATCTGTAGTTCTGACTTTTGACAAGACTGAACTCTATCTAGAGGATCACTGGGATAATCTGTTCCTTACCTTTTCTAGTTTCTGGTATATCCCTATAATTTTAAGGGAAAGAAAAGCAAACTGAATAGAATTCATTTTGCATTCTAATTCGATGACTTGCAGGTTAAAACCCCAGGTTTGATATTCAGAAATATTAATTCTGCAGTTATGGGTCATAAAAGTTTCTTTTAAAGGAGGCACTGACTATTTCGGATAATTCATGCACAGCACAGAGGCATTGTTCGGCAGTGTCATGGATTTAGAGAAAAGAGTATTAAAGGTGAATTGTCAGAAATTCAAACACTTATTAATTATGATAGTGTATTATTCACATTTTAAATCATTTCATTAAATATGAAAATGGATGATCCAACCTCTTTCTACCCACATGAGTCCATACAAATCTATTTGTGTATTGTATTATGACTTTCTTGCTATGTACTTTGCTTCAAATATTTACCTTGATGTAAAATCATGGTCCCTTTTTGTATTATTTCATTTTGAATTATTTTATAGCTGGCACTAAAACAGTATCATTTACTTTTTGTTTTATTTACATTGTTACTATTTTCTATTAGTTTAATTTTCTGTTTCTATGCTGGGTCTTTACTTAATACTCCATGCTTTCTTTTCATTAGAATCAGGGAAAGTGATACTCAGGTATCACTGGGTATCACCTTTTCACTGACAACTCTTAAGATTATGTATTTTTTGTTTTTTTTGTAGTTAAAATTTTTTTTTCACTCTCCACTGACTCACCTGTGTCTATGCCATCTATTAATTTTTTTGTTTTAGATGGCCTTGTTTGTTCATGGAGTTCTGTTACCCAGAAAATTTATGCTTTGTTCTAATAACATCTGTGATTTTAAATAAGGTAATATGTCTGACCTAAATTTTCTTTAAAAATTATTATTACTATTCTACACAAAACTGATTTTAAAAAGGAGTATTTTCTTTTACTTGCCTCTCATTTTATTTTTATTGATATTTATTTTCTTAGGTAAGCTTATAGTCTAATATTTGATCTTGATTTATTGGGTGTCACCCATATTCTTTGATTCCTAATTGGTACTAATAAAGTAATCAATATGTCTGCTTCTCTTGTGCTATCGTTTTTTTATGACAAGAGTTACTATTTCTACATGTTGGAACACGTATTATTTGATCCTTATGTTATTAATTGATCCTTATGTTATTTGTACATAGTATTCTATTTGTCATTTTACTTCATTACTCATGACTCTTCTGGCTTGACAATGCATTTTTCAAGATAGTCTCCCCTCATTTTTAATGTCAAAATTTGTGCCTATAATCTACATATTTGAAGGGTAATGTAGTCAGATATTAAACTTATGAGTCATGTTTATTTTCTTGGGTATTTGGGACATATTGGTTGCAGTTATGCTTTAAAATAATTTGCTAAGTAAAAAATCTCAAACCTTTGTCCATCTTTGAAAAATTGGCCCTCTTCTATTTGTGATTTCATAGCAATTTAAGTAAAACTATACCGTTAGAATTTGACACCCTGTATTATAACAATGTATCATGTCTACTCAGTTTTCCCTAAGAGAAAGACTATTATGTAATCCGTCTTCATATTTCAGGTACCTGGCATAATTCCTAGGACAGGATAGGTGATTAATAGCTCTTATTCAAACCCAAGTATAGCTAAGTTTAGCATACAGAAGAGTGTTGTTATATGGGCTATAATGAAGAATGAAAATCTCTTTGCTACTTTGAAAACATCAATACTTAACATCTAGGTGAGAACTAAATAATCAACACATATGAATTAACTGATTTAAGCATCATAATGACTCTCTGAGCTACACGTGCTTTTCATTTAAAATGAGGAAATCAAGGTAAAAGAAAGTTAAGAAACTTGCCAAGAGACATCAGCTTATAAGTGATGAATTTGCTCTTAGGATTTGAGTCCAGGCATTGGGACTCTACAAGAAGTATCTTCAAGCACTATGCTATATGCCTGAAAGCTAAGTAGGACAAAAATGGTGGGCTGAAACAAAGCAAATTGAGGAACTAAAAACAAACACATTTTCATGCAATATAATGTCAAATAAAAGAAATTCCTTTGTATCTCCTTTTCAAGCATTATAAAAACATTGGAAATGAATTGATAATTTTGTTATTTCTAATTTCATTAATTCTTGACACCAGAACTCCAGGGATCTCTATAATTGTCTTACTTCACAGACTTACAGATCTAAGAAGCTGAAATACTTTTTATGTAAAATCTTTCATCAAATCTGTCTCTGTAAGAAGTGCTTATTCTGTTTGTAATTTTAACTTCCCAGGGCATTGTGACTTCTCACACTTTCCTTTAGTTATTGCACAAGATGCTAATGCAGCTCACTGTCAGTTCACTCTAATTTTCAACTTAAGTTCTAGTTTCTTAATTTCATCCTATTACTCTTAGCAATTGCTTTCACATTTCATTGCTCCTTCCAACATATAAAATAACACTAACTCTTTCATATTAACATGTTTCATATAACTATGAATACATATTTTCCTTCCTATCAGTCATTTTTAGAAATCTTTTCTGAATGGTGAATATTCTGTAAAGATTACAACACATGTATAAATCTCCTTGCCATAAATTTCTCTCTGCATAAGAGAATAACATCATTCTATATGTCTGTTTCAAGGATATTAAGGCATAACCATTACTTGCTTGTTTGCTGTTATTTGAAGACAATGTAAAATGGAAAGAATTTATTTCAAATAATACACAGATATCATAGATAACATATAGTTACATATTGTAAATTCTATTATTTATATAAAATTAAATATAAGCATATATATGTACATATGTACACATGCATATATATACACATAGTGCTTGAAGCATATATAAATTAAATATATGTATATATAAATGTATATGGAGCCATGCATTTCAATGTACCTTATATGTGAAAACTTACTAATGACACATTGATGTAGAGAGCTTAATTCATCAGAAAAACACTGATTTTCAACTAGGACACTAAGTTATACCTATAGTAAAATACCTCGCAGAAATACCTATGGTAAAAAAGTCAATTAACATTCAAGGCAGTTTCAAATGTTGTATCACTCCAGGCTCAGTGCCAAGCCTATAGATGAATAATAAGAACAAAAGTTGCCCAATAGCAATTCTCTGTCAGAAGTTATTACAAATGTAGTGATAGATTTCATAGAATTGAAAGTTTAGCTTCTGGCTGAGCAGGAAATATTAGAAACTTATAAGAAGAAACTTATTTGAAAAATAATATAACAACTTGTTTGAACTTTTTGTTAATATAATTCCTAATGAACATTCAATTATTGTAAATAGCTTATTAGAATTAAATACTTATTTCTTATACACATACACACAAAGTATGCTGATGTTTGCCTATATTTGCATTTGCAATGCATTGGAACAGCTTATTTTTTTCCACTTTGTGTTTCATGGTGCATTTTAAAACATTAAAGTCCAAAAGCAGAGACTATATTGATTTGCATCCTATCATTCACTCAAGGTAAATGATTAATGAAAAAAACAATTAAACACAATGAACTGTAGAGAAAAAAATTCTGTCACCCCAAAATATGTATTTTGGAAATGATCAAATGAGAATATATAGTGTGTACTTATATATATTTATACTATACATACATACTTAATATATATGTATATAAAATATATCTATACACATAGAGTATATATGTACTTATACATATATACACATGTATATATATATATTTCATGAATTTGTGATAAACCTAGTACAGTTATAGTTAAACATGTTTGTTTTCTCTTTTCTTTTCAGATATGTTTTTACAACTTATTCTTTATATTCTTAAAATCGGCTCCATAGCTCAGGGGTTAGAGCACTGGTCTTGTATATTCTTAAAGTCATTTGTTAAATTAAATGGTATAATGATCTTTTAAACAATGTAAAACATGACAAGTAAAAATCAAGTAGAAGGTACCATGTCATAAAAATGTTTAACTGCTACTGTAGGCAGTGATAGATTTGTTGCTCACAGAGATAGTCACAGGAACTGTCAGTACAGTTGTAGTGATTCCACCAGCATGTACTCATCTTGCTCCAAGAGAGCTTTAAGAGAATAATGAAATTGATGTTTCCTATAGTGAGAAATAAGTGAAATACCTACTATAAGATGTAAAACAGATTACTGAACATAACTATGATAAAATGTAGCTGGAAATGTTAAAATACAACGATAACATTCAATCTGAACTTTGAAAAATAATCTTCTTTTACACATAAAGGAAAGGGAGGTATATTACCAAAAAAAGAGGAACAAGAGCCTGTGCTATAACAGCAAAAGTATATCTTATCCTAACTGTACTTTCAGGCGATTTGAATACCACAAAATTGAGGGGCAGCAACAAAATCCCTTGAAGGGTTTAGAAAGAGTTATTTGAATTTGGTGCAAATAGAGGAAGATGTGTGTGTGTGTATGTGTGTGTGTGTCTTAGAGAGAGAGAGAGTATCATATATATAAGAAATATGCAGAACACATAGTATATATACATTATATATCATGTAAATTTATTATTCTATTGATATATGTTTATAACCATATATAAAACAACTATAACCAAGAATGAGAAAGGCTGCCTATGAAAAAAGAACTAGCATTAGAATTTTATGTCAAAGGAAAGAGGGTTCAACTGGCATTCATCCTTATCTTTTTTCCACTTCCCACCAAGTCAGGCTCCATTAAATAATGAATGAAAGTTATCAAAGTGTATTTTACAATGTACCACAATATGGACCAGTGAATTCACTTGGCAATTTTCTGATGAAGGGCTGATATCTATAGGAATGTGCAAGAGCTTCTGAAAACTGATTTATTGAGAAACATTGATTTTGATCTCTGGAAAGATAGGTTGCTCTGCCTTGCTGGCTAAGGTGAGTTGCTGTACTAAGGAACTTGTTTTAAAGGACTGTTTTATCCATTTCTTGTCATCTGAATCAGTATCTCTTAAAGGTCAAAATTGTCCGAATTACACAATTTCATTTTCAAATCACAATTATCTCTACCACAAAAACATAGCGATAAAGCAAGCCTGGAATTGAAAATCCTAACCTAAATGATCAAAAAAAGTAGGTGAATGCAAACATTTAATCTGTCTCTGATGAAGTCTAGTCCACATTAAAAAAATGGTCAGGGATAAAAGTGAACAATAATTTTAACCCATTAATAATCCAGATTATTTTGGGCACAACAACACAACCATTTATACAATGTGAACAGCTCTTATTTGAAAATATCAACATATATGTGTGTGCAATAAGAATAAAGAATGTTAACTTAATATAAGTGCTCATACATGTGCATATACTATTTGCCTTTATTTTTATCAGACAAAACTAAAGTAATGATAGTGATGCAGGACTGTAATATCCCCATTGTCCTTAATTCACAATAAATGTATTTCGGATAACATATACATGCAAACCATCCTTGACCTGGTTCACTTACTTGCTTATATGCTGTAACTTCCTACTTTATAAAGATAACAGTGTTCAATAGGCTGGATACACACATTCCTGCTAGTTCATTGCAAATTATCTACAACCCTTTACTTCTCCCTCTTGTCTGATTTTCTAAGGGGTAGATCAACCCCATATCCAACATGGTAGATTGTTTCTTTTTAATCATATTTTATTTCACTCTCATTTACATTATTATGCAATTTTGGTAGTACAACTTTTGCCTCAACATATAAATGTTTTACTCAGGGTTCCCCAAAATTCCAATTTTCAAATGCTACCAAGTCACACTCTACCATTTCTTTCTACCTCCACTTGTCTCCCCCTTACCTCTGGTAACTGTATTTTTCAGAGATAAAGAGTTGTTTTGTAGTGTTTTCCAGCTATTTCTTTGTCCATTTATATACTATAAATGATTGAAATCATCCTGTAGTTATCTGCCACTTTCTTACTCATTTCACTTAGCATCATCTCCTCAAGATCTTTTTATTTTGTCTCAAAAGGACATTCTATTTTGAACGTATTCCATTCGGTATATATCCCACAATTTCTTTATCCAGTCATTTGTTGATGCCACTTAGACAGATTCCTGAGTTTTTGGTTATTGTGAATAATCCTGCTGTGAAGTTAGGAGTAGCCTTGATGGATCACTTGTTCTTTCCACTGAGCTTACATCATATCATTTTCCACATTTGCTATACCAATTTAATTTTCACCAGCAGTGGGTGGTTCTTTTTTCTTCACATCCTTATTGACATCTGTTTTTTTTTCTGTTCTTTTTGATATATGCCATATCTAATAGTGATTTTGGTTTGCATTTCTCCAATAATGAGTGGTGTGGAGTTTTTTATTCCCCCAGAGGCATTTAGGCCATCTGCATGCCTTCTTTAATAGTTTGCCCAATTTTTGATTGGATTGTTTTTGTAGGTGTTGAGTTGCATGAACTGTTTATATTTTTGGGATATTCATCCTTTTTCAGATGTCAGAGATATGAAAATATCTTCTCTCATTCATAAGATGCCATTGTGTTTTTGTGATGACTTCTTTCATAGTACAAACACTTTTTTAGTATAATGTAACCCCCTTGTCTATTTTTGCATTTTCCCCCTAGGGATTGAAGTTTGAATCACTACATACATCGCTGCAGTTAATATATAGGAGTACATTAACTATGATTTATTTTATGAAATTTATGCTTTCAAGGTTTATAATCCAATCCTTAATCCATTTTAAGTTAATTTTTTATATGGAGTTAAATGATGCTCTAGTTTCTTTCTCTTTCTTTTTTCTTTTTTACACTTGGCTATACATGTGCCACAAGATAATTTGTTGAAGAGGCTTTCATTTCTTTTCTGTATAGCTTGGCTCCTTTATCAATGATTGATTTTAAATACTCTGTGTGATATTTTTATATTCTACATTTTATTCCATAGGTCTGCGTTTCTATTTTGTTCCATTATCATAATATTTGGTTGCTTTTGCTACATAGTATAATTTGAAGTCCAGAAGTGTGTCATCTTCACATTTCTTGTTTTTTCTCAAGATTGTCTTGGCTATTCAAAGTTTTTATTTATGGTGCCATACGAATTATATGCTTTGTTCTATTTCTTTAAAAATATCATTGGGATTTTGGTAACTATTGCATTAAATTTGTAAATTAGGTAATATGGCCATTTCAACAATGTTCTTCCAATTCACAAACACAGGATATCTTTTTTGTATGTGTCTTCTATTTCTTTAAACAGTATCCTGAATTTATAATGAATAGGTTCTTCACCAGTTATGTTTAGTTCAAGTATGTTAGCTTTTTTTGATATAATTACAAATGGAAGTGTATTCTTTATTAAACTTTAATATATTTTTGTATATATAAATACAATAGATTTTTGAGTATTGATTTTGTGTCTTATTATATTACAATTTTTGGTAGAGTCTTCTGAATTTTCTGTACATATTATTTTCTTATCTGTAAATAACAATCATTTCACTTCTTTTCCATTTAAGGTCTTTTTCTTGCCTAGTCATTCTGTTTAGAACTTCAAGTACTATACTAAAAAATAGTGGTGATTTTGAGTGTCTTTTTCCTGGTCTTAGGGAAAATATTTTCTGTTTTTTTACAATTGAATATGGTATTAGTCATTATACATGTTGGGTATAATTTTTATCTCCCTTTGATTCCATCCTATTTGCTGTGATTTTGCTTCTTATTTGGATAATAAATTTGGATAATAATATTCCCTATATCATCACATCCTGGTGAAATTTAAAGGATTATAATATTTGTACTCACTTAATCAAGACTTGGGAAAGTTGTTTACAATCCATCTGATATAGAAGAAATAATCAAAACTATTAATTTATGTTACTGCTATTGTGATGATGATAATCAGCTGAAAACTTTTAGTGACAATTACCCTGTCCTTTCTATCAAATCCAATTAATATTTATAATCTTGAATTGCTTTTGATTTCTATATTATTTCACATTTTTAATTGCTATCTTCCTCCTGTATAGCTTTCCATGTAAAATATTCTTCAATTTTCTTCAGTGCACCTTTTTTCTTTCTTGTTTTGTTCTTTAATTAAATGCTGGTGTCTCTCAGATTTCAAAGTTCATGTTTTTAGAATGAATCAATTTACCAGCATTTTCCTAAGTGAGGAAATCATGCAAGGAATTAAAAGTATGTTATCATCCTCACCTCATATTTTTGCCCAAACCCCCATCTAATAATTACTCTAATATACTTACTGAATGTCATACTGAAAGTTGAGGGTGCATTAATGAGCACTGTCCCCATGTATCTTGTACCAATTAATCAGAGATACTGACATCTATTGAAATGGAGTCACTTACAGTTTAGATACTTCAATGGTTCTCTATTCAGTAAAATTCAAGAAGACTTTGGGTGGCAACCTAATTTTCCACTTTTTTGTTTCCTTATTTGATCCAACAAGATTACTTTGGTTTCTAAAATGTGTCATGTTCTACCCAGTTTCATTCCTTTTTCTAGAATGCTTATCTTTATATTATTTATGTAACTAACTCTGTAATCACATTAAATTTTGTATTTAACTGGGAATCAGACAGGATCAGATAGCCTAGATTTTTCCTCAATAGCACTTCATATCTTTCCATCATAGAAAAGTTTTTATTACAAATTTAGGAATGAAGGTTATAGTCAATGAAAGTCTGTCCATTTTCATAAACTAGAAACTGCATTCAGATAGTTATTAAATCTGCTAGTACTCAACCTTGGATGACTGTTTAGAGTACAACAATTGGCACATGGATGCACTCAAAGTACATATGTTTGCTTTATAAAGATATTAAAACTGGCTCTTCATTATCATATTTGACCCATGCTTGCATAATCATAGAAAAGTAAGATTAAAATAAGAAGATATTTTAGATGACGACATCAATATTTTACGCATTCAATGCAATGATATTTTATATGATGACTACTGCTTTTTAAACATGCTCCACTTGGCAGGTTCTCTGTGTGATATTCAAAAGACAGCAGAGTTTTCAATTTTAAATTAATGAACATTGTGATTATTAGAAAAATTAATGAGATCAAATGTAATTCAAATAAAATAATTATATGCCAACTAGATAGGTGAATAGGTAGGTAGATAACAAATAGGTAGAAAGATTTACATTACTATAATTAGAAACATACTATGATATAATTTTGTGTTCTGAATTTATTTTAGTAGAGTCATTTGGGACATCTGAAACAAAACATACAAATACAGTACAAGAGATATGAATGCCACTAAGTTTTTGATCTGAAATCACCAGACCTTTAAGGAATAATAAATACTGTACTGGGATGCTGTATTTAAATCCTTTGGCAATCATCTGTGTTTCATTTTATTTTTATAAGAATAAAAAGCATTATATACAATTAGACAAATAGCTTCAACCCAATGACAAAGTCTTTGAAATTAAAAAAAAAAAATGAAAGGAAGGTTAATGGTTTCAAAAAGCAGTCTTAGTGAACCCCTGGTTATCAAGTGAAATTTTATCTCCTAGCAAGTGTTCATTAACATGGCTGAAGGTTTTTACATTAGAAAAGACCCTTAATGTACTCAGCTTAGTAAAACTCTGAGCAATGACATTAATAAGACTGGCCTCATGATAAACCTATGATATGAAAAGAAAGATCGGGGGATAAGGCAAATTCATGGAACGTTCAACATCAAATCTTTCCACTGTAATAAAATATATTTATTATAAATGTGAAGAATCAGACATATCTATAATTAAAATGCAGTTGCATCTCAAAGAGGATGTAACCATTGGGAAAATGCATTATTTTAATGACCTAACAAAATGGATTATTCCTACCTCTGACAAATTTCCCTTCATGGAATAATAGGTGCGTTACTTAAGTCACTGACAGTAAGTTCTTTTTACCTTCTTCAAGGAAAGAATCCCTTCTCTGGTCTCTTTATCAGTGGATATGGAGAATATCCCAATGCCGTCACCATTAATGATGGAGTATGTCATGTCAGCATTTGAACCAGTGTCTGCATCATTTGCTTTGATTTTCCCAACAGCTGAACCAACTTGAGCTGACTCAGGAACATACAGCTGATAGTGCTCTGAAAAATATTTCATATTAAACTTACTCAATGAAATTATGTACATAGTAACATAAGAAAAAATAAAACTTAAGATTATTCAAATGCATATTATATTAAACAATATATAAAATATTTTACTTTGCTAGCATATTATTTAGTAATGAAATACTAGTTTATAAAAATATGAATTAAACAGTCTAAATGAAAGAACTTGCAGATAATTGAATATAAAATATTTTATTACTTTTACTCCATATGCAACAAAAAATTAGACAATAAAAGTCAAGTCTTCATCTTACACTGTGCAAAATCAAAATTAGTCAAGTGTTAGTATAATATCCAATCGTTTCTCCCTCCACAGGGAACATATGAAAGTAAATTACATTAAAAATAAATAAAAAATAACAATAAAGAGAAAAAGGAAAGTAGGGTATCTGGATAGGATGATCATTAAGTTTGTGAAATAAATAAAGAGTATTCATATATACACATATGCATTTTCAGACAGCTTCTGAAATAATTTGAATATCACATATTCCAGATAGCTTTTTGAAATAACCTTGAATTAAATTGAAGCTTTACAATAAATAAATAAAATAAGGTTATTTTTTTATTTATCTTTTAAACAAATAACAAAGCTAAAGGATGAGAAATTAAATATAATGACCATAGAGGATACTGCAGTATATGTGATTAATATTAACTTACACAATATAGCCTATAATCAGCAACATTAAACTACTACTCATTCTAGACATCTTATTATGTTATATGATGAAACATTATTTTCAGCATATATTGTTATTAAATATCCATTGAAAAATATAAAATTTTCAAGTGTGTTCTGGGGCTAAATTCCTGTAGTGTATGTTCAGAGACTGTAGGAAATAAATACTAACGAACATAGTGGGCATGTTACTATCAATTACTGATGCTAGAAAGATATCTATTAAAGCAATTTTCTCATCATGACAAAGCTCAAAGAGCTATCTACATATCTCTGCATGCAAGATAAGAGAATTTAAGTTATATTCAGAAATGAGCCCCTCCCTCTAATATTTGAATAACATACACCTTAAATTAAAATGCAATTTTGTAAGAGTTTCAGCCAATCATAATATAATAATTATAAGTAAATGCATAAAGTCCATAAAAGCAATTTCCCTGAGCTAATATTCTATTAGTTGTGGTATGACATTAATTTTATATCAACGCTTCTGGTAAGCATGTCAAATATTTTTATTTAATTCTGGATATTCAACTATGTTTTAAGGTGATATATGTAGATACTGAGAATCAACACATGCACCTGTATTTATTCATTAATAAGTAAAGATTTACTTTAGTTTTTTTTGAAAAGACATTTTTTTGAAAAAACATTGCCAGATATATTGCTTTTTAGTTCAACAACATTCACCAACATATTTCATGGATAAAATAAAACACATATTCCATTTTGTGTTCGAAAAACATATACTGTGAAACACTTTGATCAGAATTGTGTTTTAATTAAGATCTATTTTATTGCTGAGGATTATGTCTGTTGATATTTCAATGATCTGGGAATTATGATATTTAAGGATTCTTAGGACTCTGTTTTCTTACAGCTGATTGGTGAAAGAGTAGACAGTTGGAGAATAACAATCCAAAAAGAGTATATTTCCCAAAATATTCAAATTGGAAGTAAAATGAAGCTGAGTATCTCTAGTAGCAAGTCTGTGAAATATTGGAAGGAGATGTGACAATGTCCATGTTTCCAAAACTAATATTTTAAGTGTCTAACCTAATGTCATAAATTTAGACCAGATGCAGTGACTCAATTCTAATGAATTGAAAACAACAAAATTGTGGGATGTCATTTCCAAGATTAGGTTAGGGAAAGATGGTGGCTTAAGTTAGCATGAGCAAGCTAACACTTATTGTTTTCCTGTGGCAATCAAGCTATCATGTTCTGCTGAAGTCTGACAGAGACATAACAACAATCATGTTATCAAGGTGGAAACTAAAACTAGCACAAAGGAAATCTTTAGATAAGAACAGTCCTTGATGACAGCTCCACTGGAATCTTGGATACCTGAAACCCAGGCATCCAGTTAAATCATATCTATGTTCCTGATCTCATAAATTTTGAGATAATAAATGTTGGTTGTTTTAATTTGATAAAATTGGACTGATTTCATTACAATAATAAATGATTCACATATAAAGTTATTAATGCTCTCAGTGATTTGCTAATCCAATGGATCACATTTATTTCCTTTCATTCTGTGGTGATAGTTGTTTGGAGAAATTAAAAATCAAAACAAGGTAACAATAGAAGGCAAAAGTAATGGTAAATATATTACTGGAGATTTCTTTTTATATGTCTCTTAATAAAGGCAAATTTATAGCATATCAAATAAATACAATAATATAATGAATATATACATATATGACCAATCCTAAATATTTTGATGTGGTTGCTTGAAATTTTATATTATACAAAATAAATTATTACATTCACAACTCATGCCCAAGGTTACTACTTGCCATAATCAAACTTTCAACTCATTCTCTGGATTCATTATCATTCTTTGTGTATCTTTTTACTATTACTTAAGATAGCTTTCCACAAATATATATTTAAGTAATACAAATTTCTGTATTGAGATCTATATGCATATGTATATTTTTCACTATTCCTTGTCACTCAAAATCATAGTTTTGAAATGTAAGATAATATATTTATTTCTCATTCCATTCATTAAAAATATGCTATCTCATTGTCCGAAATCCCATAGTTTACCTTTTCTTATTTTTTTACTTAAATAATATTTCAATATATATTATTTACATAAGACCTTACAAAAATAGGAATATTCATATATGCTATATTAAGAAATGAATATTTTCCCCCAATATATTAAGGAAACTGTTCATTCTTTTTTTCTGTAACTACTTTCCTGATGGTTATTCCTTAATTTTTCTACAAACTTCTCTTCGTCTCTCAAAGATAGTATTGATCAAAACTTAGACCATCATTTTTATTCATTATAGACAAACATAAGTCAGATAAATTTATTCTTGTGGAATCCCTTGTAACCTATACATACATGTATACTGCACAAATTGATAGTCACAGCTGATATCTCCTAATTTATAGCTGAAATATACATTTCACATGCCCTTGGCAAAAGCAAGCTAATTGGCCCATTTCAAACTCAATGAAGAAATATCCTCTACTTAGAAGAAAACATGCAGAGTCAGGGAGAATATGAGCAACTGTGGGCAAATAGTCAAATCTGTGAGAACAGGCAAGAGAAATAAATATTTAAGGATGTCAGTAAAATTCTATTCCAACGAGAGTTCTTTTGGAAGTAAGACAAAAGAGAATGAATATTGCATAATGATTACAATCTTAGAGGCAAACATCTTAAATTGTTTTCCAGAGAGGTTGTCTGAATAGTGAACTCATTCTTTTGTTATAACACATTTTAATCTCACCCTCATATTTAATGCAATTTAGCTACAGATGTCTAGAGTATAGCATTTCTTATCAGTTTTGAAGACAGTTCGCTATTGTCATCTGTACTCTATTATTGTTGATTAGAAGTTTAGAGAGACAAATTGTTTTTGTCTTTGGTTATGGAGTTCTAAACTTCACCGTAACACATCTAGGTGACATTTCTCTATGCCATTTGGAACTTCTTATGATTACTCATCAAAGAATTAACATTTGTTCTTATTCGCAAATTCTTTTAATGGTTTGTGTTTTGGATACTGATTTGCCATTATTTTTGGTGCCTCCAACTGAAGTGCCTATAATTATATATCAAATCTTTGTTTCCCTTTACTATATATTTTCATTCCAAATTTTTATATGTAGTCTGTCCTCTGAGCTGCATTCTCAAGTCCTCAGATTTGTCTTCCGTTTACTTATTATGTAGTCACATGAACCTAGTCTCCAAAAAAATCTCCTCTTGGTCTGCATTTTTGTGTTCATGTCTGTGTTGCAGCTTCTACTGACTGACACATGGAGTCTTTTCATTTTCCATTTCAAAGTGAGCCTTGGTTTCATGCCAGGCACCTAACTCCAATAACATCCCTAATGAATACTTGTAATTAAACACTTCCTTCCTGTTTGAGAGCTAACATAATGAGATACCAGCACCCAGTGCTTGCAACCTGTTTACATTCCCATTGGGCAGTCACATCACCAGCTTGCCAACCTGCCACTTGCTCTGCAAATACACTTGTACCCCTACAACCACACGGAAATATAAAGTCTACTGGGGGGGGGGTGAACATACAATTATACCTGTAGCAGAATATGCATGATTCCCTAAACTCTTATTATTCTAGAGCCTAAAATTAGGGCTTCTTGGTTTTACACTGAAGTTTCAGTAAAAATAAAAACTTCCATTCTACCCTCTATAATTTTAGAGTTCTGGAGACTGAGGATAGCAGCACCTCTGCAAATAGGCAAGAGCTGAAGTAGTCTAAGGAAGGAGGAGACTTTCATAGGAAAAAAAAAATTAGCTTTTGAAGTCCTGCAGCTGATCCCCCATAGAGACTCTTAAACAAATCTAACCCTAATAAGTCATCTGAAATTAATACTCAAGTTCACTACAATTTGACTTTTCTAAATTCCTCTAAGTTAAATTCCCTTTATATTATTAGATTCTGTAAGGTAAATGAATTATCAGGATTTTTATCTTTCTGCCATTAGCCTAAGACCAGTTCCACAGGGCCTACGACCAATTACCATAGGTATTGCATCCTCCCCATTGATAGGGGATAATAAATTTAGCAGAAGTAGGGAAGTGATAGTGAGTGACATAGCTGGATTGCTGGAATTGCTCCCCCCACTCCTTTTTGGGGACTCATGTGGTCAGACCTGCAGCATATTTACACCCCTTCTTGGGGACACACATAGTTGTGATAGGGGCCACCTACCATCTGGGTGTCATTGTTTCCGGTTGCTTCTGGGTTGCAAATTTCAAGGAGGACATGCTAAAATGTGAGAATGGCCTTGATTACAATTTCCTTTCAGAAAGAGACAAGGGGAAGGCAGAAGTAAAACAGATTTTATTCTTTGTAATGTGATAACTCACAAGACTGTTCCTGGAAGGCAGGAGACAGAATTTGAAGATACAAATATTGGTTGATAACTAATAAATAGATCAGCCATCTTTGGGAGCAACTGATTTTAGGATCAGCATTCTGGGGAGAAGGACAATGTAAGTCCGGGCCACATAGCCAAGGAGGGCAGCATGGACATCGGCCCAAGTGCCCAAGCCTATGGAGCGGCGATGAGGATGAGGAGGCCTTGATATATCTGCTATTGGTTCCTGTTTTTCGGAGTTTCTTACCATCACGTGAAGTGAAGAGGACACAGCAAGGAGGAGACAGTAACATCTTTGTTTACCTGCTTGGATGGAACACGCCAAGGAGAAGGATGTTTGTTTGGAGAATGCTCTGATGAACTTGGACTGACTGGATGTTGCTGAGATGATCCCGACTACGAGACTGAGGTTTTGAACTATGTTGAAAAGATTGGGGCTTTTCTTATATGTTTCTTCTCTATTTAGTAATTGGGTAAATGCTTTGTTAGAAATAGTCTTTTTTTTTTTAATTAAGAATCTATTCTGGCTTTGAAAATAGTGGTAAGGGGCTATAGATTACAAGAACCCATATGTTTGAATGTCTTTAGACTGCAGGAGTTGTAAAATTACATTTGAGATCAAGCAGCTATGAGTTCAAAATGTGGATCTAACTTTTTTTTTTCCCCTTCCTGCAGTCAGGTTGGGAGAAAGAGAGCTAAGAGAAGCTGGTGAGTGGCTGTTGCATAACAACAGTAGGTGGTCTATGAAAATGCCAGGTACTGCAGCCTGAAGTTTGCTTCTTAGGGAGAAACTAGAAGAAGAGGGTTTTTCAGTTATTGATTATAGTTACAATGTCTCTCTTCCTCTCACCCAGTTTTAGTTGGAACTGTGCCATGTTGGTGCTGGTGGACAGAGACTGGTAGTAAAGGAATCCAGAGAGAAGGGACGCAAAGTGTGGAAGGCATTGTGGTCTTGGGGAGGGGAAGGAAGATGGAAGGGATATGGAGGCAATGGAAATAGCATGAGGATGGCCATGGGGCCGGCCTAGGGGAAGCAAGCTTTGGATTACAACAGGATAAGAAAGTTAAGAGGTGGTGAGCTTCTGCTGCAAACCATCAATGGCCTGGGGCAGTTGAAAACATTAACTTAGAATTTGAGTGAGCTAAGGGTATTTGCTAAAGGAGTGTAAAGACCCTGAAAATGTGAACTTTGTGTTGGACCTTATTTTATCTAGTTTAATTCAAATATCTTAGGAGAGGACTTGAGAGAAGCTTGAGAAGATGGTTCTGGTGTTGGTCCTGTTTTTATCTAACTTGGTTTGAAATCTTTGCTGCTAAAAATTAGGTTTGAAATTTTAACTTTCTGGGTGCCTAGTTTGGAGTTTTTCCATTGCCTAAAGTTGGGACTGATGCTGAGAGAGAAGAGGGAGTGCCATTTCGGATCATGCATTTGGAGAACCCCTAGTGCACCTTGTGATCTAAGATTATCAGATTGTGCGGTGAAGTAACCGTGGCTAAGGGACAGTATTGGACATGTGGTGAGGTAACCAGGATTTACTTGCTTACTTTGTTGTAAATAAATTTTAGTTTGGTCACTTTTTTGGTTTGACTTTGAAATTGCAAGAAAGGCTGCAGGTGGGAAAGTGCCTTGCAGACAGCAAGAGGCAGATCTAAGAGATAAAGATAAGTTTTTCTGGCTTAGAAGCTTGAGATTTAGAAAATACTCTTGCCCTTTTGCATCAGATTTAAAAGGTAAACTCTCTTTATTCTGGCTTAGAGAGCCTTAGTGGAGGTTTGTCCACTTTTGTACCTGATTTTGTCATGATTATACAGACTTGGTCTAGTGGGTGTGTGCACATGTAAGAGGACAAACCTGGGCCTAGGGGTGGGGTAGGAATAAAGGGATGGTGTCATCCTGGAGGAGAGGAGCACATAGAGGAGAACATGAGAACCGTGCAAAGAAGAGTTCGAACTCAGGAAAGAATTTCAAAGAATTTCAAGTGGCTGTTTCTTTGCTGCCTGTTTTTCCTCTCTTCATTATTAAAAACTATGAAGATAATTCCAAGGGCTCTGACATTAGTTAGCTGCTATAACCAATGATGAACCTACTTGGATTGGGATAGTTGCGAAACAGATTCCAAAATGCTTTCAAAGCAGGTGGTGATACTTTAAAATAGTAAATTGCTGTTCTTTTAATTATGAAGGTAAGTTCAGTATTTCTGGTTATTAGGTAATCTGCGGATAACAATTGAAAGCGTATGCAGAGATTTTTTTCCCCCTAAATGAAATGGCAGTTACACAAATGTCTACTACATGATCAATAGTATTTTTGATGCCTTAAATTATTTAAAGTTGAAAATTTACTGAAAAATGTAAACATGAAAAAATTATGAATGAACCATCTTAAAAGTAAGGATGTACTGACCAGTAAAATGACGGGGTAGAAAGAACTGTGTGAAAACTGATGTAATGCAACCATCCTTTTCTTTCCTTTTTTTTTTTTTTTTTTTTGAGACTAGGTATTGCTATTTTTGCCCAAGGAACAGCAGGCTCTCATTGCCCAGGGTGCCACAGACTCAAGCAATCCCCAGCCTCAGCTTCCCAGGTAGCTGGGATTACAGGTGTGCACCACCACGCCCAGCTGTTTTTTTGGAACTAGGTCTCGCTACCAGCCCCAGGCGGGATTCGAACCGCTTCATAGGCTGAAGCTTACAGGCATGAGCCACCATGCCCAGCCTGCAACTATCCCTTTTAATGCCAATTGCTTGGCAAGCAGGGTCAGGGCTGGGGGTGGGGAGTTGTAACTTGGTAGTCGGGAGGCAAAACAGCTCTCCATTCCCCCAAGAATATTCACACTTTTCCTCTGGCTTATTTTTCTGGAATTTTCTTCAAATTTTCTCTTTGCCAGGCTCATCTCTCTCCACTCTCATGTTACCTTCAAGTGTTCCTACTCCAGGGTGATGTTGATAGGGGCTGTGGTGAAATGGGGGACTGTGGCCCTCAGCATGGTGGAGCTGCATTGGAATAATAGCCATTGTGTTCTGGTGGATGGAAACTTGGAGAAAGAAAGTTAAGCCTTCTCGTGAGAGAAGAGAGAGCAGTTTAAGGAGTGGCTGGATAGCAAAAGGAGGGAGAGGTAAAGGCATGGAGAGGAGGAAAGCAGAAGAGCGGCAGATGGGCTGGAGACCTCGGAGTTATCGCTCCATCCCCAGCCCAGGGCCAGTGAGGAGCGTAGAGAAGCGTGCTGGAGAAACTTGTGACTTGTATAAATTGACTTGGAAATGTGGTACTTGAAAACTTGGTTTAACTTTAAAATTGAGAAGTTTGGGAGTTGTCTGGAGGACTGAAGAGAATTTGCTCATTGCTGTTTTCATCGTGAGGCATCTGAAGATGTTGCCACTGTTGCATTGAGTGAGTCTTGCTGGTTTAGGGCCACTGTAGAGTTGAAGCTGAAAGAAGGCTGGAGTTGTGCCTTTTGTAAACTTGATGATGCCATCCAGGTTTCTTCATTGGATTTGAATCTCCTGCTTTTGAGGGAGCAGTAACAATGCCATCTTAGTTTCATTTGGATTGAAGTGAATAGCTGTGTCTTTAGAAGAGGATCAATGATGCCATCTTAGTTCCTTCATCTGGTTTGAAGATGGGACAGCTGTCATTTTAGGGATATATATGTCTTAGAACACACATGTAGTTTTTGAACGAAAGATAGAACTGGTTGTTTAGATTACCAAAGGGGTTCCTTGGACCCTCATTGACATGCTTATTTTGTCTTTATAATGAGCAAATCTGCTTTTGCCTTCTCTCAAGGTTAGTGTAGTCTTGCGACTGCTTGTACAGGCTGGGACGAACCTAAGGAATAGGTAGGTTGAAAGGGCCAGCTTCTCCTGTTTGAAATTTTAGTTAAGTTCCTTGTTTTATTACTCAATTTAATGCCCCCCCCCCCTATCCTTTCCTTCTAGGCCCAGGTGAGCCCATTCACATGCACATCCATTGGCCCAGGTTTGCATAATTGTGGAGAGAGTGCAGTGCCATGGGTGGTGGTCATAGAGGCAAATGGAGGAAATAGCCTGATCAACTCATTTACACCACACTAGCTAGAAATAAGTCTAGGAGCTCTGGAAACACCAGTGTGGTACTTGAGTTGCTCTTGTCCTACCCTCTCCCAGTATGGACAGATCACTGTAGGAAAGAATAGTTCAGTCCCCCAATGTATCTATGAGAAGAACAACAAAGATGACAAACCAGGCAAACTAAAAAAACAGACCAGAAAAAAAAAAAAGAGAGAGAGAGAGAAGCAGTAATCCTGCCCACCTGTGATTATGTGATTATTGCCTCCATTTCATTACTTTTTCTAAAGAGCTTGCTCTTTCAAAATATATTTAAAAAGAGAAGGCTCAAATTATTTAATTGGAAATAATGTGGGAAATGTAGAGCACTATGAAAAGAGACCAATATTTAAATCTGTACACCAACAAAGCATATAACGTACAAGAAATGGATAAATTACTTGAAATCACAAGCTTTAAAAATGGAATTATAAAGAAAATAGTGTTTATTTTTAAAATATGAAGGTTTGTAGGAATGTGGAGAAATTGAGACATTTGGGCATTGCTACTGGGAATATTAAATGGTTCAAATTCCCTGAAAACAGTGTTGTGGCTTCTCAAAAAATAAACACTGAATTATCATATGATTCAAAAATTGATTACTGGGTACTTACCCCAAAATATTAAAAGAAAACACTTGAATATTTCTCTATACACCAATATTTTTATCAGTATTAATTACAATATTCAAAAGGAGAAATCACCCTAAATAGCAAATGGTGGAAAAAAATGCAGTAAAATATATAATCAACTTTAAGAAAGAAACACTGATATTTTTATTGCACAAAATAAGTTGGGATATTAGAGAAGTCAGATGAAAAAGGGCTGCTACTGTATGATTTCACCTATATGAAGTACCTAGAACAGTAAAACTAATACAAATAGGAAGCTGAATAATAGTTGCATTTACTTTTCCAAAGAGGAGAATGAGAGTCAGTATTTACTGACCACAGAGTTTCAGTTTTACAAGACAAAAGCAGTACTATGCTAATTACATCAGTGTTTTTACAAAAAACAAGTAATGGAAACATCCTAAGAATCCAACCACAATAAGTGAATGGGGAAAATATTTTATATTATATATATATATATATATATATATATACACATGCACACACAATGAAATATTACCTGTGTATCTAAAGTCTTGCTCTTTGCAACAATCTAGATGATATTATAATCTATTTATAATTATAATCTATTTATAATATAAATTTATAATCTATATTCCATTAAATGAGTTTATTTATCATAATACTTTTGAAAATGGATAATTGCTTGTTGACAAACACTATGACTTTTTCATTTAGTTTATCACAATGCATAATTATGTAAAAAGAAAAGGGAGAGTACTAAAATAAACACATGCAGATTTGGTCTTTTTTTGAAGATCAATCATTTATAAAAATATCCAGGAGGCACTAAGCTTTTGCTTATTTCTTTGACCTTGAACACAAATACACTGTAAAATAAAGGAAGAAACAAATTATCCTATTAAAGTAATATTTGTATATGTTCATTCAGATTTGGAAATGTGGGGAATATTTTTTTTAATAACAGTTTTAGAGTTTTGAATTCATATATCCTTCTGAGGGTGATCTGCACTTATTTCTAAACATTATTAGATTGGCATCTAACCAGCTGTCTATAAGGTAGATATTAATAGGATGGAAATGTGTAGAAGAGGAAGGACACTGCTGATGCCATTTGATGTAGTGGAACATGAAAATAGCTACATATGATATGTAGCTACAAAAAATCCAGTAAATCCAATTTGTAGCTTACAAAAATCTAGTAAATTCATTGGGTTGTACTTTGAGGAGCTATGGAATGTTTGTAGGCTTATGTAGGGAATTATGCTAAGTGCAATTAGACAAATAACTCCTGATTCAACTCAGATATGGACTATAAAGAAAACAAAAGACAAACTAAGCCAAAACAAATCCCAGAAATCTAACTGCAGAAGTGAAGCTATCATAGGGGCTGGGTGACAGGGAAAAGGGACCCAATAGGCTATGGTAGAGGACTACTGGTGCTTTGGTGATAGGTAAGGTTGGGTAACAACATACATTTGAAGAAGTGTGATCCTATATGCCTAAAACATACATAGTGTTGTAAATCAACATTATCTTAAAAAAATGCAACCAATAACTATAATCTTTCTTCAGAATGGGAAAAATAAGTGCAGTAACTTAAATGCTGGGACTCCATAATGATGGGGCAATCTGACAAAAAAAAATTGAAAAATATGATATTGGATATGACTCCTAGACTTGCTGAGATATACGATGTGGTAAAATCTGCACTTTAGATTTTAGGTACCAAATCATTCCAGTATATTAGTAATTTTTCCCCTAAATTATACTTTAACAATTCGTAAGTTATATTATATTACAAAGTTTTAGAGATAGCTTTAAACAGTGTATTATTTGGTTTTCAGATTAGGTAGTTTTTTTATCACATAGATATCATAATTTCATATTTTTGTTTCTGAATATCATGTTTTCCTTAGCCTTATAACCTTCCTTTTACATAATTTTTTAGATTGTTTCATAAAATGCAAATAGTTCATTTGAAGTACATTTAAGAAAAGAGGATTTTGTGGTGATAATAAAAGGGCATTTAATTCACAGTGGCTTGTCACTTTTAATACACTTTTTCCCAGCATAGTATTGACGTTAATTGCTTTTTAAAAGACCTTGTGTCTCTGCTTCAGTAACTTTGCCAGGTGAGCAAATAATTCATTCCATATTAACCCCAGACCTTGGCCTACAAAACCTAAAATCAAAAGATCATTATATTCATTTTAATTGATAGCTTTATCATATTAAAAATATTTACTTTGGAAAATAACTAGCTAAATAAAAAATAGATATTATTTATAAAGAATTTGGGGAAAATTGACTGACTTTTTATATGGTTAGATGCTATGATTTTTGCTTCACCAGGGTAAAAGATATTTTTGACAAGTGTAGCCAGAGAGATTCTAAATTTTGAATTTCCTTATGAGATGTAATTTACACGTAAATGCAATGTTAATATTTTAAATGTGACACCTGAGGTATCTGGTATTTTCCTCTTCTAAGAAATTTATATTGAACACTGATCAGGTATTAACTCAAGCTCTTTCTGCAATGTGTTTAGTTTTTGCTTCTCTGTATATGTTTGTGTATGTGTGTGTGTATATACACATGTATACATATATATGTATGCATGTGTGTGTGTGTGTGTGTGTATATATATATATATATATATATATATATATATATATATATATATATGATATTGGATATAAAAGGGACAAGAAAACTCCAATTAAGCTCAAGCTTCCAAAACAGAGAAAAGAAACATGGTGATTCCTCTTCTCTTTCAACATTTATCCCAGCTTCAGATGATGAAAACTTCAAACCAAGAACCAAACAGCTAATATAACAAGCCAGGCTTGGTACAACAAGATTCAATACGAAGTCCATCTTCTTAAGCTTCTCAAACTCCTTTAGCAAGTACCATCGGCTTACACAGATCCCAAGCTCAGGCTTCCAGCACTTCTGATCTATTTGCTGTCTATTCCAGAAAATCATGGTTTTTTCTCACTCCCTGCCCTCTGCAGTTCCCAGGGCAGACCTCTTGGCCTCCAGCACACTCTTTTCCTTTCCAGCCCTGTGTGCCTTCCTACCTCTCTTTGTCCCAGACCATAATGCCTTCTGCATTTCCCAATTCCCATCTCTTCTCTTTCGATTTCCTTGCTCCAAGTCTCTGCCCAGCAGCACAAATACAGCAGAGTTCCAACCATGTGAATCCACAAGAAGAGGGACCTTGGCTCCCCCAATCCGCCATGTCACCCATATTATCTCTATCTCTATCTATGTATGTACATATATAATATTATACTATAGATAGATACATATCTCTCTATCTATGAAGCAAATGACTAATGCAACAACTATTTGAATGCCCTGAATTCAAGGGCAATTGATGTACATCAGAATCTCCATCTACATACATGCATCTACTTTAGAATAATATATTTCAAATTTCTTGACCTAATACAATATCATTAGGTGTCAACATACAATTTGGCAGAGTTGATTATCCTATTTTTTTCTTCAAAGTAAGGGATAAAAGATCACTTTTCTTTTTAAGTATTTCTACCCTTTTCTAGCATTGATGAAGAAGTAGAAACTGATTTGTGGACTCTAGTAACAAATAGGAAACATATGCCTATAACCATATATATGTATATATATAATATATATATATTACATTTCTTTTTTTCTTCAGATATAATTAAGAAAGATAATCTATAATTTTGACACAGTATACTGCTAAACAGACTTTAATCATATTATAAAGCAATTGACATGACTGGTAAGCTCTAAAATTCAACCTCAAATTATTTCAAATATTCAACTTTAAATATGTAAGATAAGAAACTCCTAACCTTATATACAGCTGTTACTTTGTTCAGAAGTATTTGCTCCATAGTAAATATATCTTAATGAATAGGCTATATAGTAAAATAATTTTCAATTTTCTTTATGAATTAAATATCATAATGTAAGATGAACATATTTTGCCTAGATCATATACAAATTAAAAAATACAGAACAATAACTTGTCTGTTTTCTAATTAATAGGTAATTCCAACTTTTTTTCAAAACTCAAACTTTCATTTTACTATCAAATGATACACTATTCATCTAAGTTTCTTTCAGAACAGTTCTATATAAATGTAAGTGTGATGATCATTCCAACCTGGAGTGATGAGTGGTATAAATCTGACTGCCTTTCCCAAGGGATACAACTATAAAAGCAACATGATCTACATAAAAATGACTGCTTCATGTCAGTGAAGAGCTTTCAAAGCAGGACAGTCTGATGAGGAATGACCCTTGACAGAAAAGAGGAGAAAACAAGATGAGTTTTATATTCTCAGCGACTGAAGCATTCTTTGATATGCAGAGTTAGAGAAAAGTGCTCAAGCAGAAATTATGTAGTTTGAGGACGCAGATTGAGGTTCATGGTTGGCAACAGTGTCTGAAATGAGCACAGACACAAAAGAATAAAGCTCAGAGAAATGTGTTCAAAAACCTGAATGGAGTTTTCCTTGCAGATATTGTAGATATATAAAACTGTAATCATGTGCACATGTGGAGACACAAAGAAAGCAAGAGAAAGCTATGTGAGAAGACAAAAAATGCTGGAGATATCAGCACTATGAGATAATGTAAATCAGAGTTCTAAAATGTATGGGATGTTAGCTACTACCAAAGAAAATTAATTCTTGGAGTAAAAGCTAATTTTGAAGAGTAGGGGAAATATAACAAGATCAGTTCTAACAAAAATTGAACTAATTTTGATAATCTATAGTCTACATTTGTAGGAAAAACTTAATCCCTCTCAAATCAGAAAGAAAAAGAGGAATATTATATTGTCTCACTTATATGTGGAATATAGGGAAAAAAATAAAAAGGAAAGCTTAAAACTAACAAACTGTCAGCAGAGCTGAAGCATAGAGCAAGGAAGGGAACTGGGGATAAAATCAGGGAAGGGATGGGCACAAGAGATGAAGATGATGATTCACAGGTGAGAAGGTGGGAGAACCTTGGGGTATACAACAATGTGAAAATATGTGTATGTGTGCACATGCACACCCAACTTAAAAAAAAATTAATAAAATGGTCTTGACATGATTTTGATAGTGGAGTTCTCAGAAAAACAACTAAAAGAAATATGATTAAGAAAAAAATATACAGGTTTTTTTTGCAGGTACTGATAATTTATATTTAACAAAGCAAATAAAAATTATGCAACAAAATAGTTTTATTGCCGAAAACATGCATTCAATAAGTTTAATAAATTGTTTTGATTAGAGTATATCCTATTCCAAGAAAATTAGATTACTTCTACATAGGTTAGAATAAAATGCCCAAGTTGGATAAAATAATAATAATTAAACATACATTAAAATGATCATAGTCTGAAGGTATGTAGTTGAAATTGCCTACCATATATTTTATAAAAGTAGGAGAAAATGAGAAAAATGGAACTATTGAAATAAAACAATCAAACAAAATTTTCTAAGAACAAAAGATTACATAAAATCAATTACAACTGAATGGAGATACCAAAGTAAATGTCACTTTGGTACATCACAGTTGAGCTCCTGAAATCCAAATGCAAACATCATCTTATAATAAAGGTCTTGTAATGGAATTACCTAATCTATCATAACATAATAATAAGATCAATATCAGTTTTTTCAACAAATAAGATTTGCAGACAACTAAATCCCATCTAACTAAATCCTTAATTACTGAAATAGGCAAAATTCCTTCAAATTTTATTTCTACTGCATGTGGAAATATTACTGAAAAAAGGAGGAAAATAGGAGAGAGTCTAAGATGCAGAAGAGAGACAGATACTTTAACCAGGAAGAATCCTATGGAAAAATGTATATGTATAATACTGTATAATACTGATTGCTGGTATATTAAATATAATCATGAAAGTTAAAATAAAAATCCTATTCCAGGAGCACAGAGATGCAAAGGAGAGAGCACTTTTAAGATGGGGAAGAGAGGGAAATAAAAGAGGATAGTGGAGGAAAAGGACACATCAATAGTTTTCCAGAAAAAAAACATAAGTAGAGGGAATTCTTCAGAACTAAACTATCATTGCAAGAAATGCATGTGGATTTATCCCAACTAAAGAGAAATAGTGCTAAATAAAAACAAGGGACTATAAAAAGGGGAAAATATTTTAAAATATATAGTGAAACTGTTATGGGGAGGGAAGGCAATTTGTTTTTTTTCTTACTAAAAATTCTTTTTTTCAGCTTATCTTAAACCAGAGTAAAACCTTTAACTTGCTATCTGCTACAAAATGAGCAAGTCTTTTATTAACCCTTAAGCTTTCACACACTTTATTCAGATACCCGCTTCTTGCCTCAGGGCTCTTTTCCAAACTGAAGAGAAAAAAACAAACAAACAAAACAAAAAAAAAAACTTTGAACCTCTCTCTCTTACCTGCCTCTGTCAGGGTTCTTGCCTGCAGCCTAACTATGTAATTTGAAAGCCAGAACAAACTCATAAAGTGATCATCTCACCATAGTCCATTTAATCTGAGTTCCAAAGCACCTGTTCCAAATGCAGGACATCCTTCTTTTTCTCCATTGGATGTCTGTTTGTTCTTCTTCCAAGCATGTGGTCGAAGATGAGATGTTTTCCTTTTCTCTTTTGGTGTTCTCTCAACTTAAGGCAGTAGAAAAACTCCAAGATACAGGAACCATCATAAAGTCCATTTACTCAGATTTCACTCATGGCCTCACCAAAATTTTTGAGTCAAACTAGGTATGACAAACTCCAACACAAAGTTCAAATCTCCAAACTCGTTAGATTTCTTCAGCATACACACTCAGCTTATGCACACTCACCAGGCCCGGCCAAAGAACATGGACCCCAGACCACCTTGGTCAGGTTCCCCCAAAATGGCTGAATCCTTTCTTCTCCTTCTAAGCTCACTTTTTTTTTTTTAATCTTTCTTTCCTTATTTTCCCATTCCTTCTTAGAGGAAATCTTGTCAATCATCTCACATCACAAAATCTTTGTTTTCCTTTCTCCTTCCCTTCTATCCTTCTGAAAAGAAGCTATGAATTTTAATGAAGGCTTGCACCACACCTTGGCATGTTCTTCTTGAAGTTTACAATTCTAAAGCAACAGGGAAGTAACTCCTTTTTCCTAGCTATTATCAATGCATAGCATGAGCTATGTTAATGACAAGATCCCTCCAACCAGTAGACCAACTACCTATAAAGTGAAGCTAAAAAGAAAGTAGCAAAAATGATTAAGTTACAATAATCATATAAGCAAAATATCTAATATAAAGATATAAAATAAGACATCAAAAACATGAATTGTGGGAGAGAAGTCTTAAAACTAGTGGCTTAGGAATGTACTTAAATATGAGTAACTGTCAATCTAAAACAAATCAATATATACATTGTCCTTATTTCCAGGTGTCATCTTAATAACAAAGCTAAATCCTTTAGTAAAAACATAAATGACAGTTCAAAAGGAACATAAATATTGATAAAAATTTTTTTCTTTCCTCTTTTTGAATTTTAATTATTTCTAAATTTAGAACACACACACACATATATGTGTATATATATGTGTGTGTGTGTGTAATAAATTAAAATTCATTTTTTAAATCATTGTTTACCCTGAGGTTCTCCCGCCACCCTGTCACCTGCAAACCATCTTAGTCTCTTGCGCACATCTCTCCCCCAGTTTTATCCCCCGTCCTCTTTGTTCTATGCTTTAGTTTTGCTGTCAAACAAAGTTAATTTTAAGTTTTACCTGTCCTTTTGTTTCTTTGTTTTCGCTATATCCTACATCAAACTTTAAAAGAGAAAAGTAAGCTGAAAGGAATAGAGAACTAAGGATATAACCAGCAGTGAAGTATCAATGGCATGAAATAATTTTCAAGTTATTTCATTTTCAAGTGATAGATATTATTAAAATTTAAGGTAGAATTAAATAAACTAATATCTAGAGCAAACATTAACATACAGAAGTTTTCCTTTATGAACCTTTATGCAAATTACTCAATTTTATATGCATATTCTTTATCTAGAATCCTAGATATCAGTGACATTTTAGCTACTATAGAATAAATTAAGCAATAATTATAAGATAACATTAACATTATTAAAAACAGAATTGCTATAAAATAGTTTCAAACAAGAATAACTATAAATACTAATAGCAAGAAGATTAATAATAGAATAAACTCATTTCAAAAAAGGATGATTACAGCACAAGTTGAAATATTTTTCTCTGAAGTTGTAGAAAAACATCCCTTTTATCCTTTGGGTCAGGATTCAAACACAGATGAATGGATTTGTTCACTGTCACTGTACATCTTACAAGTAGCCCTTTCAAACCTACCTGTAGTAACTACCTGGCATTCAGTAGTGGCTGTCCTGTTAAAACAAGCAATGTTGTCTCTTTTCTTTGCTAATGTTTCTCTGACACTAACAGATGGACCTTTATCTGTCTTCTCTCCTAAATCATTAAATTTGCAATTCCTTGGAGAATTTGTAAAGTAAATGATTTGCTAATTCACTCCCTAGCTCTCAAACACTTACTGAAAACCTACTTACTTTAAATTAGGATACAGTGAGGCTTTGGATTAAAATACAAACTGTAATGAGTTTACTCCCTTTTTCCAAGTCATGGTAGATTACAAGAAGAAAGATAAAGAAAATAGGCTTTGAAAGAATATTTTTGGAACACATTGTTTGCAGAATATTTGTATAGATCCAATCATGACAACAGTGTAAGACATCTCTCAAGTAGGTGAAGAAAGAAACTCATAAAGGTAATTGTGAAAGTAATGCATATTCAGAGAAACAATTAGACTAGATCCATTCAATGACTGAATATGGTATTTTTAAAATTTAAATTGTGTATAGTTTTGGGCTTTCCACACCATTTCATGAACACAAACCCTCATGTCTTTCATTTGACTCATATCCTAGGTCACCGAATTCATGTGTGTTTGTGTATATCACGATGTATAATGTGTATATATATATATATATATATATATATATATATATACTGCATTAAATAAACATATGCTCATATATATATTTGGTTAATGAACTACAGTGTCTGTGGGTAAAGAATAATTTATTGCAAGTTGCTTTGGACAAAGTAATACCCAGTCACTTTGAAAACAGCTGTATGTTTGATATAGTTGTTCCAAAAAAAAAAAAAAAAAAAAAAACTCTTAAGCAAGTCAGAGTTCAGACTCTGTGTTGTCTGTTTCTGTTTCAAAACACTAAGTGCAATTCAAAGTGTGACATGATTGACACCTGTCAGTTATTCTTCATAGAATGCTATAAACAGAAGAAATGAAGATCACAGTGGAAATAATGAGTTCAGTCAGAGGCTGCATTTGTTTTGTTTCTTTGTCAGGTAAAATAATTGTTTAATTATGAACCAATTTTTCCACGGAACCACTGCAATAATCAGGATGAAAGTTGTGAATAAATTTCTTTATACTCATCAAAATAATAATTTTCTTTATATTTCTGTTTTTACTGTTTAGAGAAATTTTCTTTTCTTTTTCAATATCCTTGTTTATTTTTTCACAATATAGGTTGTCTCTCCTCAGGTGTGGACACCATAGTTTTCCAGCCACCAAAATGCCTACCTTCATCTACCCTACTCCACCACAATCTCTATCTGATTCCTAAAATCACTATGCCTTTTAAGTTTAAAAATTAGCTTACAGAGAAAAGCTGAGAGTGGAAAAGAGTGGGAGATGCATCTGATGATGTTCAAACACTCACTGAGCCTCTAAAGTGTATAATTTGAGTTTTCATTTTATTAAGAGATATAATAATCAAAACAAGCTAATAACCAAACCAAAGTACACAACTGGGTGGGGGGTGGGAGAGGGTGGGAAAAATCAAGGAGGGAAGTTGGTGGGGGAACCCTGGGGATTACAAAGATGTGAAATTTATATATAAATAAATTATTTAATATAAAAATAATATCAATATACCTCTAAAAACACTGGGGTAGCATCTACTAAAAATTAGGTAGACAAATTAGTGTTGCAAATTATGGTCAAGTTTGTGTTCAGTTTGGTTTAGCATCAGACATTATTTTTTTCTTCTTCAAAAATACATGGCAAGTTTATTGAGGAAAGGAAAAAAAGGAAAGACTCAAGGCAGAGACCAATCTATTTTTAAAAAATTCTTTGAACTTCAGTTCCTCATAGGATGAAATAATAGCACTTGCATCATAGTGATACTTGTGTGTGTATGTGTGTGTGTGTATAGACTTAGTGTATCATAAAAACATGCTGTGAAATTTGTCAGGTGGCTTAAAGGTAAGATGCGTTTTATATGATTTATGTTTAATATAATGTAGACTTACTGATCTACTTTAATTTTTTCAAGCTTGCTTCCTTATGTAGTAATGGCCACATGAATGAACCAAGTCTCATAATCTTATCTCAAGGACTGAATTTTTAAAATCTTTTTGACCTGCCTCTGAACTTTGCCTGCATATCTTCTAAAAATGCCCTTTTAACACTGGTTAAACAGCTCTTTGACAAAAAGCACTTCAATTCAAAACATACATTCACTTGTAATCATTTAGCAAGGTCTGGCACTGATTTGAACACTAAATTTATAAGGACAATCAAGTCTTCTCACTGGAGGGACTCCTAGTAGCAGGAAAGAGCAGAACTCTTGGGAGTGAAAATAACACACATACTTAAGCGAAAAAAATTAACTTTCTTCCTGTCTCTCTGTAAACAGATTCTAGAGGAATTTAAAACACATGTTCAAAAGGAGAATTCTCAATTGATTTATGTATAATGTCATAATGTTCTAGGAATAGGCAGCGTTCTGCTGTGGTCAAGCCTGAAGAGTAGAAAGTCACATCAAGTGAGAATGTTGGGGAAGGCTTTTTACCTTTCTTGACATGCCATGGTATCTACTTTATTACAGCATTAACATATCCTATGTAAGAGAAACAGAAGAGAATTCCCCAACAGATTCTTTATATAATTAGCATTTATTTTATAAAATGTCATGAAATTTACGTGAAACATACTCTACTTTTCCTTACTCTGTGGAAGTCGTATTTACTGTTTGCTTCCAATCCCCCAAAACTATACCTACTTCCACTAAATTTCCTACTAGATTATCTTCTATTACCTTCTATTACCTCTTCTGTTAGAGGGAGAAAAGAGAGGAGCATTCATTGAGAGCATGAAGAACATTTTAATATATAACTTTGATGCTAAATGGGATGTATGCTTTGAATATAGTGATAATTACCAGATCCAGGAGTTGTAAGTGGAGTGATTCCTTTAGTTTTATTTATAAAGAAGATTATGCAACACAAAAGTAAGCTTATTCCTATTGAAGTTAACAATCACATGCTATTACATATTAAACACTTGCTTTGTACAAATCATAAAAAACTAGTACATACTTTGAGGAAAGCGTGGGGGGTTGTCGTTGACATCGGTCAAGGTGATGTTGACTGTTGTTGATCCTGAAAGCCCTCCAACTTGTCCAGCCATGTCTTTGGCTTGAATGACCACAGAGTAGTGTTCTCTGGCTTCTCTGTCCATGTTATGTAAGGCAGTTCTAATAACTCCTGGAACATATTTAAAAACAACACAAATCTATTATACATTAAATGAGATGTTACCTAGATGTTACCAAAACTGTCTCACAAAAACATTTATTTACAACCACAAGGTCTAATCCATTTTTATTATTTTTTTGTTTATTTATTATTTATTTTTTGATTGCACATATATATATACAAAAACATATATAAATAATACATCTTTGTTTGTCCCAATGTTCTCCCATCACCTTATCACCCATGCACCTTCTTTATCTCTTGTGCCCCCCTCCCACCCTCACCTCCCAATTTTATTCTTCTCCACTTCCCTTGACCTGCGTTTCAGTTCTGTTGGCAGTTTTAAATTTTTCTTGTTGGTTTACTTTCCCTAACTCCTTCATATAAGTGAGAATTTCCCATATTTCTCTTTTTCTTTCTGGCTAAATTACACTAAGATTATTTCTTCTACCTCCATCCACGTTGCTATAAATGACACAAGTTTGTCTTCTTTGATTGATGCATAATATTCCATTGTATAAATATAGGACATCTTTTTCAGTCATTCATCAGTTTGAGGGTATTTGGGTTGCTTCTATATCTTTGCAATTGTAAATAGTGCTGCAATAAACATGCAAGTACAGGTGTCCTATTTTATTAGTGTTTTTTTGTGTCCTTTGGATAGATTTCTACTAGTGGGATTGCAGGTCAAATGGTAGTTCCACTTTTAGTTGTTTGAGGGTTCTAGGCACAGTATTCTATAGTGACTGGACCAGTTTGCATTTCCACCAGGAGTGTAAGAGTGTCCCTTTTTCTCCACATCTGCACCAACACTTGTCCTTTTTTTTTTAATATGGGCCATTCTTACTCAATGCAATCTCAATAAAACTCCCAATCACATTTTTTAAAGAGATAGAACAAAAATTACTGAAATTCATATGGAATAACAAAAGACCTCAAATATCAAATATCTTCCTGACCAGAGAGAGAGAGAGAGAGAGAGAGAGAGAGAGAGAGAGAGAGAGAGAAAGAGAGAGAAAATGGAGGAAAAATATTACAAAGTAATAATAATTAAAACAGCATGGTACTGATACAAAAACAGGCAATCAGACCATTGGAACAGAATTGAGTACCCAGAAATAAAATACACATACATGGGCAACTAATCTTTGACAAAGGAGCAAAAAACATACGTTAGAACAAGGACAGCTTTTTTAATAAATGGCAATGGGAAAACTGGATCAAGACATGCAAAGAAATGGACCAGGACAACTCCCTCGCACCTTGTACAAAAACCAACTCAAAGTGGATAAAAGATTTGGATATAAGACCTTAAATCATTAAATACATAGAGGAAAGTCTGGGCAAAACTCTCCATGAATTACACTTCAGAAATCCATTTCTGGACACATCTACAGCTGGGAAAAAAAAAAAAAAGAAGGAAAGAATAAACAGATGGGACTACATCAAACTAAAAAGCTTCTGTACAGGAAAAAGAGACAATAACCAAAATGAAAAACCCCAACTGACTGGAAGAAAATTTTTGCCCTCCATACAAGTGATAAGGATCTGATAACAATGATACACAAAGAATACACACAACGTAGCAAAAACAAAGCAAAAAGTTCAGTTAAAAATGGGGAGAAAAACTAAAAAGACACTTCTCCAAAGAGGAAATACAGATGGCCAATAGGCATATGAAAGAATGCTTCACAACACTAATAATCAGAGAAATGCAAACCAAAACCACATTTTTTATTAATTTTTGTTATTTACATTTATCTGCTTTCTTTTTCCTTCTTTCCTCCTTCCTTTGTTCCTTCCTTTGTTCCTTCCTTCGTTTGTTCCTTCCTTCTTTCATTCCTTCCTTCCTTTTTTTTCTTCCTTTCATCATTGTATTCCTTGGGGTTCTCCCACCAACATATCACCCATGAATATGAATCATCATCTTGATCTTTTGTGCTTGTATCTTCCCTGATTTCTCCCTCCCCCTCTCCATCTCTAGTTGTATGCTTTAATTAAGTTGTTAGCTTTTTCTATTAGTGGCAAATTAAGATAATCATCTCTTTGTGTTCCTTGGTTGTGGGCCACCCCAAGATAAATAAACCCTTCAACCCAGTTTATTGAACATTTCCCATCTTATGCTCCAGCGTGAATTAAGATGTCTTGAGCAGAGCATAATTTTCCTTTTTACAGAACAATTTGCATATCTTTCTAACAGGACTGTCTAAACTTGATGATAGAAAATTGAGAAGTGTGGACAGTTGAGCAAAGATTACAGACAGGAGGCAGTTTAACATTTATCAATATTAAGAAGTATACTATCATCAGGGAGTAACAATAACTGGATATAAATTCATAAGCAAAATAATGTGATTAAACGGACTTCAAAAATCACACAGTACAGTCAGATTCTTTGTCTTATAGAACCAAGGGAGATATTTAATGCATTTTGAGATGAACTAAATATATGCAATGAATATGTACTTACAAACACATTCATGCACACTCACATAAATTATATAGCCTTGTTAATGGACCCTTAAATTTAAAAAAAACTAAAATACATTTTTCAAAGGATCAAGTTTCCCCAAGGACTTAAATATCTCATAAAACACATGATCTCATTTAGATGAACATATTGTAAGTATACATATTATATAGATATATCTCTATATATATTATATATGCAAGTAAATATGTAATATAAATTTATTTTCTCCTATAAACATTGGTCAATATATCATACTTTTATTAAAAATAGTTGTATCGTGTAACTTTTGATATAGACATTGATTGAGTCAAAAACACTTTTTACTAATAGTGTAATAGTGGCATGACAACTACAGCAATTGTTTACTATAGAAGATAGTAAACACTTGTCAGACAATATAATGATAAAATTAGAGAAAACAGGCTATATATATGCAAGTCTAATATGGTTTCAAAGCAGAAAGGATTAGTTCAATAGTTGTTTTAAATATTGAGCATTGAATTACCATTTTTCTTTTATTGTTTTTCCTGAATTGAATGGATATAAAATGACTTTGAGAAGAGAGCCTCAGGCACTAGGAAAAAAAAAATCCCACAACTTTCAAAATTTGTGAATATTTAATTGAGGGTGCTCAGGAAAACTTTCCTTAAGCTAAATAGAAATGAAAATTATTCTTATCAAAGAAAATTATAATAATATGATGATAAATGATTCATCTAATTCATGCATATGAAAAAGCCTCAAGCACTCTTATTAAATAGAACAATGTTTTATCACATATGATAATTATATACAAAGGAATTGAATTAATGCAGAAATGAACAAGCCAAAAATTTATGAAAATATTTTATGAAAGAAATGTATATTTTCAAATATTTGGAGAAAAATAAATATGCCATTCTAGAAAGAATACATTAAAATTGGGACTTGCTTCTGGTGTAAAAATATGAGGTTATTGTCCAGAATAATGTTTTATAATGAATCTATTGAATGATATTTTGTAGTACAGAATAAAAAATGCCAAAAATCAGCAATAAGGTAATTTATGAAAATTGAATATTATTCATTAAGAGGATCAGAGGAAAAAAATTGGAACAATCTGCTATTTCCTAGAAGAGATTCTAATAATTTCATTGCATCCTCCAAATGTCTCTTCTTTTACAATGTTTTTATCTCTGAAACAAAACAGGAAGAAACTTGTCAGCCAAATTTGCCTATGGATAGGAAAGGGCATTTCTGGAACTGACACATACTTCTCATAAATGATTGTGTAAGGCTCCATTTAAACCCACAGTTTCCTCGAGGAACTGGGCATTGCATGTGTGCTTATTTATAGCATCCCCTGAGGGAACAGGATAACTGGGGAATGTTACAGTCAAATTGCCAAAGAAACTTTACTCATATATATAATAATTCCTTTCTAATACGTAACCCTTATACTAGTAAGGTAAACTAGGAAAAAGTTGATGCACAATGACAATAGTTTTTTCTCTTAAATATATTTTACTTTTTTAGATAATTTTAAGTTCATAGCAAAATTGAGATGACCAGAGTTAACCTGACCCCTTCTTGTTTTCCCCCAAGATAAAATCTCTTCCATCACCAACATCTTCCACCAGAATGGTATAATTGTTACAGCTGATGAATCTACATTGACATATCATTATTGTTCAATGTCTGAATTTTGCAATAGACTTATTAATAAATATCTACAGAATATTTTGCTTGGATTTTGAAAGACAGACCATTGAACCTACATACAACTTCAGGAATTACTAATCTCTCAACATTATTGAGTCTTTCCATTTATGAACATGAATGATCATTCCATTTATTTAATTCTTCTATATTTCTGTCTCGAGGATATTGTCAGTTACCTTATGTAGATTATATACCTTTTTTATTACTTATACCTAAGTATTTCTTGAGAGAAGACCTAACCTAAATAGTACTGTGCAGGAAAAACAACTGACTTTCATATTCTAACTTTGCATTCTAAACCTTGTAATAATGTGTATTTTTCCTGGGAACTGTTGATCTCTTTTGACTTCTAAATGATATTTCATCTATGAACAAAGATAGATATCATTATTTTTCCCAATCTGAATAGATTTTATTTTCTAAGAAACATATTACATAGATTGTTAAGACAAACTTTTAAAAGAGTGGCATTGGGGATCATCCTCATCTCTTTCTTGATCGCAGTAGGAAAATTGGGATTTTTGTTGCCACTTGGTTAAATGTAACTGTAGAGAAATTCCTTCAAATCTTTCTACTAATCTTGGTTTACTGCATGGTACCTTAGATTGGGATATATTTTTTAACAGAGATCTTCTAAGTAATTTTAAAGGAGAAAATGACTTCCATGGTTTAGAGCATGAGTTTTTCAAGAGTGAAAATACCAGTAAATAACTTATTTAATATTTTTTCAGCCACATAGTTTTTCAGTTGATTGTAAAAACTAAAAATATATAAACCCTTTCTAATCTTAAAATGTAAACTATTAATATACATTCTGATTCTTTGAAGCAGATAAACAGCAATATTTCAAACTTTAACACCTCTTGTCCAGTCACATGACTATTATGTTTCTGATCCCTTATCCTACTTATTTTACAGAAAAACTTCATCTCCAAGTTACTAGATTTATCGAGAATTCTTTTCCCTCTAAATGTATATTGAGTGGGTAATTTCACCATCATTTGAATAATAAAAAGATTAATCAAAATGATACATTACGTATGTTAAATGGGAAATTATCTCAGCAAAATAACCTTACACACTAGGTTTACCAGAACTATTTGATCCTATATGTCCTTGCTTATCTGGACTCCCTTTCATTGTAAACTTTGTACCAATTTGGATGATACATTTTTTCAGTCTCTAAATTTTAGAACAGTGTTAGTGATTTTCAATCCTGACTATGAGATTTATTTGAAGAGGCAATTCTTGGACTCAGTCTCCAGAAATTGGTCTTCTTCTAGCTCCAGTTACTCAGTTAATTTTCTGGGGCTGTAGTAACAAAATACCAGTGAATAAAAAAATATTGTTCACAATTTTGACACTGGGAAGATGAAACTGTCAGTGGCTTTGTTCCCTGGGAAGGGCCATTTTCTGGGCTCTCAGGCAGCTGCCATCTCCTGTGTGTTCACCTGGACTTTCTTTGGTGCAAGCATGGGGGAAAAAAGACCATTCATTTTCTTCATTAAGGTCACTAATTTCATTCATGAGTGTTCCATCCTCAAGACCTAATCCAACCTTAATTTCCTCCTAAATAATCTATCTCAAAATAACATCATCTTGGGAGTTAGTGTTTCAATATTTGAATTTGGAGGACATAAAATAGCAACTATGGCAGGTGATTCCAACGTAGTTGGTCAAGATTATATATTGAGAACCCACTATCAGAAAGACAAAGCTCTTCTTTTATGCACTTATTCTTTTGTTTACTTTTTAGTCTTGACATGCCATATGCAACTGTGCATATCTATGCATGTGCAAATAAATTACAATGGTAATATATATGTCAAAACTATGAAACCTAAACCTAGGCACAAGGCTAAGGTAAACTTTATTTATATAAAACAAGCTATGCCGGGCATGGTGACTCGTGCCTGTAAGCTTCAACTTATGAAGCGGCTGGGGTTAGGGATCGTGGTTCAAATCCTGCTTGGGGCAGCACAGTGAGACCTAGTCCCCCTCCCCTCCAAAAAAATAGCTGGGTGTGATGGCTCGTGCCTGTAATCCAAGCTACCTGGGAAGCTGCGGCTTGGGATTACTTGAGTCCATGGTACCCCGGGGAACATAAGCCTGTGGTTCCATGGGCAAAAATAGCCAGACATAATCAATCAATCAATCAATCAATCAATCAATCAATCAATCAATACCAAGCTAGAAATTATATTTTGTTTATTTGTTTGACATTCCTGCCATGAATTCATGTGCTCAGTATAATGAGTTATGTTGTCTTGTAAATAATAAGGATGCACTTTTCATTAAGTAACTTTGTAAAGAAAAAATAGAATAGCTAAACCGATTGCCATATATTGGTACATTATTTGTTTAAAAGTAAACACTTTTTTTTTCAATGAATGCTAGGTGAGCCAACAATACATATTCTGAATGTTTGTTGGATATGTTTCACTACCCATGCTTATTTCAAAAATTTTAAAAGATTTGTTGCCTCTTATTCTCCTGTGATGTCAGGTTGAATCAACAGAATGATTAGCCTTGTATCATTTTATTTTGTTTCTTATTACATTTTCCTGGTAAATGATTGTAGGTGTCCCACTGCCTGCAAATTACCAATCACCTTGATATGTTTGGTTTGTAACTGGGAATTACTCTCTGCTGAATACAAGTTCATAACGTTGAAAACTTGTCTGTGGTTATGAACAATTACTTGTTGATCTTGACTCACTGGCCTACTACGTTTATGTTTCCTGACTAATGATATTCTCATAGAGCCACAGATCCTCCGAAACATTTTTTATATTTTATTATATTTATATTTCTCTAAGAATAATCTGGAAGGAAGTGCATGAATTTGGTTTACACGTAAAAAATCACAGAGATGCAAAATAAAAGTCCTTGCAAGGCTGGAACAAATGAACAAGCATGTACATTTAAATTCTTAACAAATTCTCTATGGAAAACATACTCACTTATAAGAGGATCTGGGAAGTTTTCTTGCAGATATGAGCCACATATTGGCACACTGGCTTAATTGCTTATTTTGTTTCTTGACTTGTTCAATTGCTCATTTATTCATTTAATATCTCATGTGTCATTTTCTGATGTCTATTAAAATATGCTGGATTCCCAGTGTTTCTATAATGAGGCACAAGGGCCACTTAATAACAAAATCACACGGAGTGCCAATTATCATGCAATTTCAGGAATGCCTACTGAGACCTACTAAATCAGAATTTGGGGGGAGCAGTCATAACCTCAGTATTTGTGAAGTTCCTCCTATGATTCTCATTGAATGGTCATAGTTGAGATCTTATTTTAGTTGAGAATACATGGCATCTGGTATCAAAGTGTTTATGTTTCAATAGAGTGTCCATTTATTTAAAGTAACTAATATGAATGTTAAGAGGTTTAAAACTACTTAGTAGTTTCCTTAACCATTTTCTTCATGATGATATGAAATGCCTTGGTCATAATAATTCATCTCTCCAACTGCCTGATTGTGATAGTTTAGACACCTGAAAGATTCTTAATGTTAGCTATTCAATTACCATTTGTTTCAACATTTAGCTTATTATAAGCTATATATATTCAGTTACACATTCTGAATTTCCCTACCAACTTTGTAAAGATGATGTGGCTTCCATTGAGTTCCCATCTGCATCAAAATGAATGTTATCAGATATTCAAACTATACATATCCACTAGCAGCAAAGTTTCAGAAATCTGTTATCTTCATTCATCACCAATTCTGAATGTATTTCAAGTCTGTATAAAATGTAGGATACAGAGACATATAGAACAGACTTATGATATTATATTGTTTAGAGTGTTTACTGAGAGGGAATTAATCATGCAAACAAGGAATGCTATACAATACAGAAAATATAGAAATACAGTAGGTGACAAACTGACTTTGAATGTCATATGTATTCAAGTGGGCAGACATCAGCAAAGAGCATCTTGTGGGAGAATGACTTGTTTGTAGGATTGATTGGATGAGAAACAGGATCACGGAAAGGGAATGGATATGATAAAAGCCATAGAGATAGAATATGCCTGGTAATGCCTGTTTACAGAGAGACAAAAATGGCTATAGGGAAATTTGATTATAGGGTTAAGGCAGATTAAATAGTCTTTGATTAAAATACTCTGTATATTTCTGTTTTGTTCTTCAAGTGAAATAATTTTAATAACTCAGTTGTCATCTCCCTTGGAAAGTCAAGACCAATTTAAGTTCACTATTTTAGACAGTTATTATTACTGGCTCTGACTGAATAAAGGTGAGGTTATCTTTAGAGTTACATTAAACACATTTGAGACTTTAAAATTCCAGGGGATATTGAAATTTTTATTCATATTTTCATGCAGTTTTTTAAAAGAATATATGTAAGAAATTATGAATGGCTGGCATCCCATAATTTAAATAAAACACAACATACTTCATTCAAGTTATGACTCATGGAATTAACAATCATAAATGCATAAAAGTAATTGTTTTATATTATTGTGAAGAGAGTTAACTTTTCTTTATCACACTTTCTTCTCTTCCATCATCAAAATTGAGAGTTAAGCATTTGTTTCTTAGATGAGGCAAAAAGAAAGCAAAACTTGTGCTTTAATATGAACTGAGACTTGAGCATGTTTGTCAGGTATAAGTTACATAACCCCTGCCCCATACTCTAGATGAGAAAGAAAATTCTATTTGAAATTATTTTCCCCAAATCAAAATATAAGAAATTAGCAAAACTTGGCTTGCTGACACTTCCCCAGGACTTACTGACATTTAAATCCTAATGTTAACAGGGAATTATATCAAATAATTAAGCCCCTGAATGTTGTGGATTTTTAAGAGGTTTTGACTATTTTGAAAAAAAAAATCATATATAGAGGAAGAGAAAAAAGACTGAGGAAGAGGGGAGAGGGAAAGTACATGGGGGCAGAGTAGATGAAGGAAATGGTGGTATTACCCTCTTTATGGATTTGGGAGTATAAATCAACAAATTAAAAGAGAACATAGTATTAATAGATCATTAAATATTCATCTGGTTTAGAATGTTTTATTTCATTTTTTTTCTTTTTTACATGTTGTCTATTGAAATATCAATTATTAGTGCTTCAATATGATCCAAAATTTCAAAAATCACTTTCTAGTCAATATATTTGATAACAATATCATTAAAATTACAGGAACCCAAGGACACTTATTTAGATATTTTGAAGTTCTTAGCATAACTATAGCAAAATATCTACTGCATTATCACCATATGGATGTAAGTGAACGGTGAAATTTGAAAAAGATTTATCTAGGAATAAGCCGCAATGGTTATAGTTGTGTTGACGCTGCTGCTAATGCTAATTTATTAAGAGTTATAAATAATGCTTCATGCTAAGCATCTTGTTAAAGCACATACATTGCATATGGGTGCTATTAATATCACTGCTGGTTTTATCAACAAAGAATCAGAGAACCAGGAAAGTTAAGAAAATTTCCCAAGGACAAATCAGTATGACAGACCCAGTATTCAATTTACACAATTAGAATTCAGTCAGCTGTCAAAGTCATTACGCTCTGATTCCTTGTGCATAAATCAGAAAAATACTTTAAAAGAATTGAATTAAAATTTGGATTGATGTCTGCATCTTGGCAATGTGATTTCAGAGGCAATCCCTGGCTTCTTGGCCAGGTTGTATTCTAATACCTTGGGATCCTAATTTAATTTAATTAAGATGGTAATATGACAGTGGGTAATTCTGGTTAACTGAAAGTTCAGATTCCAAGCAGTCAAGAACCAGTATTTTGTACATCAGAATAAAGAGTAAGAAATTTGAGAATTGATGGTTCTGCTTGCTCCAAGTGGTAGTTACTAGCTATTTGTGGTCTTCTTACTGTCTCTTTCAAACAAGTAATCAGCTATGAATACCTCAAATCTGACTAGACTAAGATAACTTTCATCAACATAGTGCAGCATATATGACACTAAGAACAAAGAAGTCTGGAAGCTTCTTTGATATTCTGTATCAACTGAGCTGTCATTGCAAAAGGTCAACTATTCTGCTAGTGAGACCACACTGTGACAAGGAAGAGGCAATCATCTTAGCCCATTTCCCCAACTCTTCCAACCAAGGCACTCTTCATTGACTTCAAACAGATTACAGACTGTCACTTAAATATACCATGTAATCAAAGCCTTGTGGATCGAAATGTTGTCCAAACAAACCCTGCTCAAATTCTTGTTTTATAAATTCACTGCTATTTTTAAAAAATTTGAGCTTAATTTTGGGTCAGTGTGATACAGCAATTATTTTCAAATATGGAATGTCTACCTACACATATACATTCACAAGTACACATGCATATGTGTGCCTACACATATATTATTTTATTAAAATATATGGTGATTTGCTTTTTAGAATTACCACTAGAATCATTATATCAAGAATGCATGCTTCCTAAATATTGTCTTTTCCTCTGTCTCCTATCTTTCCATTCTCTCTTTTCTCTCTGTCCCACAATTCCTTTCTTCTTTCTCCCCTTCCTTTTGCTCCAGAGCTGAAACACATATATTGAGTAACTGGGTAACATTCAGAACCACACATTTAGTTTAGCCATGATGTGTAAATATATGTCATGAGTTCAGGTAAGCATATTATTTGGAGGATAATATAAAAAGAGGGAAATAAAATTAACTCTATATAATTGATGTGCAAAGATCATGTGGAATATAATTTCCAAAAAATAATGAGTTACAAAGGTTCTAGTAATCTTGAAATTTTTATTCTATTGAGAATAATAACCATATGATAATAAGTTTACTTAAAACTTACTGAGTAAAATCAAGAGAATTAGAGATATTTCAATTTTTAAATATAAAATTAAACATTACCATTGATTTTTAAATATTACATATTTTATTTAATTAATAAACTTATTAAATCTAATTAAATATAAATGTGTTATCTTGGAAGATAATTGTAAAAGTAATATAGAAATCTAGAGATATGAGTTTCCAAAATAGCTTGTCCATGTGGTTTATAAAAGCTTGATAGTTTTATATAGAAACACAAATAGGAAATAAGCTTAATGAGTAGTGATTTTGTGTGGTGCAAACATTGGCATATTTTCTGTTATTCTGCTTCTTACTTTTTAGACAATCTAACTTTTTTCTCTTTAACTTTTGTTTATAGATGTTAAAATGAACTTTAAAAAGAAAAACACTTTTCATTGTTTTCTTTTTTTGGTTATAGTTACTAATTAAGAGAGGATACTTAATAATATAACTACATCAAAAAGATGGAAAATCTGCTATGAGATAACTCTAACAAAAGAAACTTAAAAACACTAAAACATTGCTTTATAGAAACATACATATACCAATAACCATTTGGATCTATTAGCTATGGCATAATTATAACAGATTCATAAGTAACTTAAAATTCTCAATTTCTACTGTAAAGTTAACATCTGCCTTCTATTTTCCTAAAAGATTTTTCTTAAATAATGATTTAAGTTTATAATGCATTATAGCATACCCTAATAATGTAGTTACACTGACTTTTATTATGCTATTTATCACATCATCCATTCTATAATATAAAACAATTGTTTATGTACGCATGGTATACATGCACATAACAACATACGGTACTGAGACAAAGTTTATGCATTTCCTAAAATAATTTTTAGGAATTTCAAGGGTAGGCATATGTATTGTATTTCCTTTGACAAAACTGAATATGGACTTTTTAAGTCACCTGTGGAGAGTTTAAGTGACTATTAAGTTTTTGAGAGTAAGAATTAAATTATGGTTAAGATGGTTGTAATATAGTCAAAGATGAAAGTAAGAACTGTGCAAATATAATTAAGAAAAATAATAGATTTTCAAGATTTCTCATGCATTTTTATTTCATCTGGTCTTTTAATAAAATTCTAAAGAGAAAATAAAACAAGCTTAAGCATTTAAGCATGACTCTGCCTACATTTTCCTGAAAAATCTATAGCAAAAAAAACAAAACAAAACAAAAAAAAACAAAAAAAAAAACGCTTGACAGAATGTCAAGAGAAATATACTGATTATGTAACTTGAAACAATAAATATTTTCATCTTACATGCCTGACTGCCATTAATTCATAGATAAAATCATTATTAACAAATAATAGGTACCTAATAAGACTCCAATATTTAGAGTCAATATAGTGAGACCATGGGACCAGGGAAACTAATCATCTAAGTCCTTTAAAGTATAGGTGCAGGCCACATAAATTTATAAGAACATTAAACAGTTCAAAGAAAAATTAAAGTTCTATAGAGAGAGCATCATTCATGGATAGTTTTCTCATGTATTAATATTGTCTATTCACACTCTTGAATGTTCAATTGAGATATAATAATAGAATGGGTACATTCTTAACATTTACTAGATGTGAGTAATCTAGTAAATAATCCTCTACAGTATAACTGGCTACTGAATAGTAACAGAAAGTACAATAGATAGGCACTAATTCTAATATAAATGAAAAAATCATATCACTTCTCATACAGTGATATAATTGTGGAATACTTTTGCTTTTACTGTGTGGTAGAAAAATGACATGAAATAATTATTAATTGATAACCCAGGGAATAGACAGCTGAATGCAACGATATAGTAGCAAAATTTTGGTCCACTAATGAAGAGTGAAAAGAAAACTGTAACACTTGAGCTCTCTCAAGTCTGGATGGTTTTTATATGAGTTGTAGAGTGAGAGAATTTTTGTAGGAATGGATTTCTAGGAAAGAAACTAAAACCGGTAAGGAAGAAATATTAAAGACTAGGTTTCTTCTAGTTGGTACAATGTTAATGTTATTTTCCAGTATTTGAAATCATCTTGTAATGTGCTACAGATGGGTTGAATTTCAACTATGGATTGATATGGAATAGAAACTGGTAAAAATTTTACTGTGTTTGTTATTAAGAACATTAGATAATAAAATATATAGCATAAAAAAGAATTTGTGTCACAAAAATAGATGAAGGAAGAAAGTTGTTTTTTTTTTTTTTTTGCAAATATTGGGTAGAGATGAGAACTACTAAATGGTAAAATGAAGTGGATTAAAAAGAAAGATTTGGGCAAATATTAACTTTTCCTTCATTTCTCCAGTGATCATAATATTATATATAAGTTAGTAGAGTAGTTTAAATTAACTGCAGGGGTATTCTCAGATCTCCCTCTGCATGTTCTGTGAGTGTCCATACACATTTTTAGTATTTGCATAAAGCAAGCTATAGGATATGTCATGGAAAAATATAAAGCAGTCTGAAATTTCACAATTACTACAGCCAAATTTATTAAAAAAATATTTTGCCTGGATGCAGTATGCAACAGTCAATCAGTGGAGGTTTGGGAGAAAGGAATTGATTATTCATCGATGGTGAAGGGAAGCAGGGGAAGCTGGTGGAAGCATGTATGAACAAAGGAAGATATTAGTGTAGAATTTAGATATCACCAAGTTTAGGTGAGGAAGTTTTCTGAGTGTCCATACTGGATCAAAATAGCCAAGATTTTTAATTATATCCCAGTTTACTCAGTCACTGGATAAGAGTTGTCTCAGAAATTATTTGACTCCCAAGATCTAAGATCCTGAGGTGCAGTTATTCTGGGGTGATGAATACAGGCTCCATCCTAGGTACATGTCCTTGCTGAAAAGTGACTACCATATAGTAACATTTCTCTGATTTTCTTAATTCATAGTGAAGTCTCTCCAGTATTGATTTGCTGCTTTTACAATGAAAATGCTCACATAATTTTATTTTTATTAGTCTTCCTGTGACCAGGTCTTCCAGTAACCAGAAACCAATTGGTCAATTTTATTGCTCCTACCCTTCTGAATTTCTGTTCATATCTCTCCATGTGACTCTCTGTTTTTATTGGCATGCCATTAATTTACTTACTGTCATTATACTAATTTTCTTGAAAATTTTTATAACACTTTGTCTTTATTAAAATAGAAGATCTACATGGTTAAAGACTTTTGTTTGTCAAACAAAGGCATATGACCTTGTTTTCTAAAACATCCCCCAAATTATTCTCATTCTCAATGAATATTTATTCAAAAGATGGAATGCTACAAAACCCAAAGAAAAACATGGAGCATTAAGTTTTGTTAGAACCAAAATAGACAATATAAACAAATAAAGTCACATATTTATTTTCTTTGTATATTTAAATAATTAGTTGCCATAGCTGCCACAACAAAGCACCACAAATAATGACTTAGAAACAAAAATACCTTGTCTTAGTTTTGGAGGCTAAAAGTCTGAAATCAAAGTTTTGGCAGTGTGATACTTACTATAGACTGAGAAGAATGAGTTGTTCCAGTCAAAAATGATCACATGTGGGAGGGAGCTTGTTTGTATGAGGACAACCTGTGAGGTCAACATCTCAATTTAAAACAAAAAGAGGTAAATTTCAGATGATATGAGGACCAGTGCACTTGCAAGAAGGTATGATGTTTTTGATTTAGACTATAAATGAGACAGGAGACCACTGACAGGTTTTCAGGGAAAGAGTAACATAATTTGATATATTTTAACATGACTACTTTGTACTTTGTCTCCTCTGTTGTGAAGAATATGGGTGCAATAATCATAGATTTAATAAGATGGACTATTAAATCATTACCAATTAAAATAGTAGTAAGGTGAGGGGTCAGACATAAGGTATGTCTCAAAGGTAGCATTTGCTGACGGACAGATGTGTGCTATAAAAGAAAAACATAATGGACCAAAATTCAAAGTTTTTGAACTGAGATAAAAGATTATGAGGAGAAACTTGGCGAAGAAGTTGGAGATCAGGCATTGATTTTGGATATGCTTCATGAGATTCATTCTTGACAGGTGGCCAAGAAGAAATGATCAGGTGGCTTACAATGACTTCATGCTTGGAGGAACAGTACAGAAATCTAGTGATATAAATGTGGTCAGTATTAAGGTAATACTTAAAGTCATTAGGACTGGTGAGATTAGCCAAGGAATGTGTGCATTAAAAGACTTGTCACTGAACACAGCCATTTACCAGTGAGTGTGGCATAAGAGAAGTAACACATAACCAGTAGCCGGTGAGAAAGTAAGAAAACCAAAAGGCATACTACAGAGGGCTTTCAAGGAGGAGAAACTAATTCAATGTGGAAAAATGCAGTTATTCAGTCAATATGAAATGGTCTCAGTGTATAGAATGATTTGGAGTCAGGGACATGATAATGGGAACTGTGGCAGCCAACTCACCCTTTGCAGTAGACAAGAGATGAAAAACAGAATAGGCAAGGCTCTTTGGAGTTAATTCTTAAGGAAGAGCAATTGATTGGAAGTGGGGTATAGGAAAGGGGAGTGACTCAAATGACACCAGGGCATTTGACTTAAAGACCTGAGTCAGGGAGTCCTTCTACATGATTGTAGGTATACAATAAAGATCAACGAAACGTGGTAATTCATGGCTATATTGACTTTTATGTGCTTAAGTGCTTTCTACATGAAAGAGACTGATGGGTAGTTAAACACCTGGAGTTCAGTAGAAAGGTCTGGGTTGTCAAGTCAGAATGATGGTGATAGTTATAAAGAGATGAATGACTATAAGCCCACTCTGTAGGATGTAATGAGTAGTGGCACTTATTAAAATCTAAAGATATAAATTACTCTCTATTAAATCTTCATTCCTTGAATTGTATACTAAAATATTGCTATTTGGGACAGAAAGCTTTTTATTTAAACGAGACCACTGAGATAAAAATCAATATATTTAATGGTAGTGAATATAAAACAAGAAGAGGTTACTTTGAATTTAAGATTGTTTGTTTCTTCCAATATGGCTATTGAGCAGACAAAATTAGCTGAGTCTTTTATATTAGAAAGATACAGCTCAGGTTTAATCAGAATGTGTGATCCCAGCTGACTACACTGAAACTTTCCCAGATAAATTTGGAGGTGTTTTTGTACAATATAGGAATAGTTTAGATATACTGTAAAAGTAGACAACAATTCCCAAAAGTGGAAGGAAAATATTTCTAGAGAAAAAAACTAAGAGCATAGTTTTGTTTTTATTACTTCAGTTACTGATTCAAACAATCCATCCACATCTCCCTCTGCTACTGATTTGTTACTTAAATGTGACTTTTACATTGGTAAACTTCTTGTAAGATACTGTCACCTAAAACTAACATGATACATAAATCTCTTATATTGGTATTTTTAATGTTGATTCTTTGAAATAGTCTATGGGGTTAGAAGGAATTCAGAATTTTTTTTCATTTTGTATATACATATATATGTATTTTTTCAATTTTTATTAATATTTTGCAGCTAAGTTGTATTTTGTGAATTGACAAAGGATCCTATAGTTTTGGAGGGGTTTCTTTTTAATTCTCATGCCAAGATCTTGTTCACCCATTGACTTGCCATTCAATAATGTTAAATTTTATTTCTTAAAAAGTAGCAAGACCAGGTAGAAACAGAACTAGGCATTAGAGCAGCTACAAAATAAACAAAATAAACCCTTTATTAATAATAGTAATGCACTGCAGACTGAATATATTTGACTTATTCCCCAGAAATACTTGGGAATTCTTTGCATAGAGGCATTTAAAATTTGAAGAATGAGTTATTCTAGAACAAGAAAATAATCACATGGGATTAGGACAAGATTGAACTGGGAAAGGGATTAATATGGTAAAAAATGGGTGAGGAAGAAAGACAAAATAAGGCACTGATTTAGTTATTTAGAGACTTTTTCTATTAAAATAAACTCAGAAATCTTATCACTTTTGTTGATTTAGCACCTTTCACTGCTTATTTTAACGCTGTTCACTCCTAGGGTTCCTAAGAACCTATAAATGTCTGTCTACCCGTTCCAGCACCATTTATCAAAGTTACTGTGTGAGCTCACCAGGCAAGATTTTAAGAATCGTATTTTGTTGCATTTCCTTCTCAGAAATAAATCTAAAAGGAATAATTCTAAAGAGTGAACATAAAGTGTGAGCATAGGTAAACCACAAGCTGGAAATATTTCATGCTTATAGATAATCAGAAGGTGATTCAAGTGGTGGCTTTCACACATTCCCAGTTAATTTAAAAACAGTAGTGCAATAGACAACAACATGAACATAATTTTACTACTTTATTATGTCATTTGACATGCAAATTTATTTTCAATTTTAAAAAATTGTTCCTTGCATTTTAACAGAAATATATCTACATAAACCTTTGATTTAAATATATGTGTGTGAAAATATATAATTGAGCATTTTTTAATTGTATTAGCAACATTCTCTATGATCATACACCTTCAGGTGTATATTACCACACCACACCCACCACCAAGGTCTTCATATTCTTCACCAATGCATCCTCCCCACTCTGATCCCCTATCTTTCCTGCATTTCTAGCAGCCCCAGTTCTACAGTTAGATTTCTAGAGACAAACCTTTATTTTTTAAGGTAGGCTTGTACTTTTTACTCTCTCCATTGTAATAGCATTGGCAAGGTCATGGGACCAACAAATTCTCAAAATTGACTCTATTTTAAGTGATAGTCTGAGTCAAGAATCTTTACCATATACCACAAAAAATTTCAGAGCTTTGTTGAAGGCTAAGAAGTCTCTTAGAAATTTGTGTTTCTGAGGATAAAACCAAGGATGAGATAAGTGTCTTTTTGAACTAGTGAAAAGTTATAGTTAAGCCTCATTTAGTAACTACACATATAAAATCATGCAGAGATGATTTTCACTGCATGCAAGTAATTTTACTGCATACAAGTAATATCATTAAAGTTTATATTTGTAGTTAATTACTTAAAATATTTTTTATTCCTTATGTTTGAAAGGACTTACCAACTCTTTTCTATTGTAATTTCTCTTTGGGAGAATTAGTTACATGCTTTGGACAATGAGATTTTCACTTAGCTACATTTATAACTAATTTTAAAAAGACATTTGTGTGATAGTATATTGAAAGGCATAGGGGATGGATCTAGTTGCTTACATTCAAACCTTGGTTCTATGATTTACTTGCTAAAATTTCCTCAACTCTATATTGGAAATGATATTTTAAATTTTATTTGATTATTATTTTTATGTTAGTTAATTCAAAGACATACTTAGAAAAGTATGTATCCTATAGTAACTGTCAAACATAGTTCTCATCTGCTTTAAACAGAATGGAATTTTTTTTTCAAAAATTGTTATCTTTTTTCCATATCAGACACTTAAGTGAGAGACTCCATAATACCTAAACTGTTCTCTTATGCAGTTGCTTCTAATGAACTTAGATTGGTGGCTGTTTTGTTTGCCCAGCATTGGCGATAGCTCAAACTATAGGTCTAAAGATGTGCATTTTTTTGTTTATAAGTGCAATTAGAAATGTATTTCTAATTATATTTTCTAAATGTTCAACAGTGAACATTTACCATCCAAATGTACACTGTTTTCCATTCATTATTTTCAATGATCTTCCTGCTGAATCTAAAGTCTTTATTTTAATACCAAACCTAGGACTTCCTTTTTCCTTTAGAGTTTATCCTTCACTATATGCTATCATAAGTCTCATTTATTCTAGTTTTGTGTATATATGTGTATGCGTATGTACATATATATGTATATAATTATGAATGACTTTCTGTGCCAAACATTACATTAAATATACATTTTCTAGGTATTTTACCTAATCATTTTTCATTCAGGTTCTTAATTCTACTATTCTCCCTATTTTTCTCTTTGATTTGTGAACCATAGTTTGTGCAAAGTACATGAACTTTGTTTGTGTCTGAAACTCCCTGTGTTCTGTAGTTGCATGCCCTGCATATATTTTCCAACTGAAAGTTATCTATCTTTCCATCACAGCAGGTTTCAAAGGTTACTCTGACTACTGGAAACAGTTAGAGAATGCAATTTGATGCTAAGCAGGGGCCCATACAGAATACTCATTCACATGCCTTAATTGGCCTCCTGAGTGCTTACCTAGCGCTTCACTGCATATAAAGAAAGTAATAAAATTTCTATATGTGCTGATGCCTCTGATGTTTCTTTTTTCTATAGTAGATCTATTTTATGATGTCTGCAGACTTCACATTTTAGTCCTGCCAAACAGATTGAATAATAAGCAAAGATACCAGTCTTATCCCTATGTGTCAACAGATATTAACAACAGCTTATTTCCTCCAATTACTTTTTTTTGCATATTAAAAAGAACACATTTTAACAAATTAGGAATTACCAAAATTATTTAGTGAATTAATTACTTTGAATTAATTAATTGATTTTATTATCACATAGTAAGTACTTAGAATACAATTCGGTGCAGAAAAGTCCCTAAACATGTACTCATAAGATAAATAGTGTGCCCTCTTTTTCTTTTAACATATTATAACCAATAGCCAATTTAGTTCAATCTGTATTATCTCAAGCATCATATTAAAATCATTTATAGAATGAGGCATTGAGATGCTAATATCTCCTATTTTACATTTCATTTATTTACTAGTTACCCAAATATGTCAGCTCTGTTAGAAATGAGGAAGAAGACCCTGTATATAATTGTATTGTTCCAGTAAATGCCTATATTTCATAAACTTTGGTGAAAATAAAGGCAGATTCTTTCCCCTGAATATGTTCATAATGATATTCAAGAATTTTTATGATTGAGATATAATTGACATATACCATGATGGAGAATAATATTCTAATTAGGTTAAAACCTAAGTTCCTGCCCCTGGCTCAGCATGCAGGCTTGGGATGTTGGAATAGATAAGGGAATGGCTAACACTGATTTGGGAATAAAACCCAGTAACATAAGATCCAGTACCATGAGGAGGGAAAAATGCCCAGTTCCAGGATGCAGAAGAAGAGGCCAGGACATGTATCCTTGTCAAAGGGCAGTGCCCAAGACCAGATCTAGCAGACAACTAGTGCAAACTGACTCCCAAGTTAGAAAGCCTGCAAAACAAAGTATGAATGAGCATCATATCTTCTATGTGCAGACCTCCCTCGTCTTACTTGCTCCTTCTCTTAGCAGTGAATTTCCATACATTCAACTTTTTTTTTCTGTTCTCCACTCTGTCTCTGGTGAAATCTTTCATACCCATGCCTCTGGCCCCACCTCAATATTTAGCCACTACACACCCTTTATTAGCTTTGGGTGTACCAAAAATGATTCATTAAATGGGAAATGGCCACTGTAATAGATCTAGTCAACATTTGTTGCCACACATAGTCATAAGATTACGTTTCTTTTGATAAGCACTTTCAAGATTAACTGTGGTCACCACACTATAAACTACAACCCTAAGACTTATTTTATAAATGGGAATTTGTACTTTTTACTCCCTTCATAGTATTTGGAAACACTGGTCAAATTAAAGATAAATCCCTTTTCCCAGAAGTATGCTTGCAAAGGTATGTAAGAATTCAAGCTAAAGTGAAACTACAATTTCCCTCTTATCTAATATCACATGAAGTTATTTCTGCAGAACTATTTATAATGTGTGAAAGAAAAATCTTGTAAATAACTATATTTTGATATAGAGCAATACTGTTATTCAATAGAACAAGATGATGTTTGCTTTTCTCTCATTTTGCACACCAGAAATACAGGAAAAATTGCAACTAGAATATTGATTAAGAATATGTCAGTCAACAGATTCATGGAATTCAAACTCTTTTCTCACTTATCAACAGTGTGGTATTAAGGAAATGTCTGTTTGAGCAGACTTCCTGCATAGAAAGTATGGTCACAATTTGCTAGCTTTTCATATGGTTATTGTAAAGAACACATAAAGTAACAATCAGAGCACTCAGAAAACCAGAACAAAACCATCATCAAATGAAAACACTGTTTTCATTATATTATCCTATGTCAGGATGACCATTAGATAATATGATATGGTGGGAAACATTCTCCCAAAGCAAGTTCTTGGATAATACTGTTCTCACTAACATGTATAATATTTCAAAGATTATCAAATTTTTAATATAGATGACTTAATTTTCATGCTGCCCCCATAAAGTGACAGGATGGGATATTTGATACATACATGTTACTCCTAGCTTATGTTTGAGAACAATTCCAAAATATCAATCGTTCATTATATTAGCTAATAAATGTTTAATGATTTTTGTATTGACCTCTGTTCTTAGATTTGCTTCTCTAATGAACTTACACTTTCTATAGATCAGGTCTGCCTAAAAAAAGTTTCTAGGAATTACTTTATATTTTACTAAAGGCAACCTTTTTGACATGTTTATCAGAGATCTTGAGATTTCCTCTGAGATATTTCTTCTGAAATTACATGAAACAAAGTTTACACATACAGATACATATAGGAATGCTAAAATTTGCCTTTCCCTAACTATTACTACTGTGCTGTTTTCTTCAGAATCACTCCTGGAAGATCAGGAAATATGATCACTTTGTAAACTGTTAACAATAAAGTCCTTTACCTTGGGAAGCTGTTTTTCTCGATTGTAAATAAATGTGACAACTCAATGTTACATCTAATTGGTGAGTGTTCAAGGTGAATGACTGTGACATATTTGGGCAAAGATAAAGGAAACTGACTTCTCAAATAGCAGACTGTAAGTCTGTATCCTCATATATGTGCGTGTGTGATATGACCTATCTGTTTTATTTTAATTTTTTAGGTTTTTTTGCTTTGCCTTGCAGACTATCTGTGAATGTGACTTTAAAAGTATAGCTCAAAGCTGTATGCTGTGTTTAACAAACATGACAACATGTTCAGAAAATAATTCTCCAAAGTAATTGCCTTGAAGAGTTATAATAATTTCCATGTGCCCTGGCAGAGGAAAAATAGAGATCCCATTAATTTTCAGTTAAAATGTATATTTATTATAGGTGATGGGTGCAAGGCAAAGTTTCCTCAAAGTAAAGAGAGGTTTTTCTTTCAGTAAAGTGCCAATGGATTGTGAAATATTACCCATAAAACCACTATTTACTGAAATAGACCTGGTTCAATCGATGATTTTCAATTACTAAGTTAAGAAACCCTCTCCTGATTTTATATAGTGGTATTCACTTAGGGCAACAAGCACCATGGAAAAATATTACAGTCTTGCAAGTACGCCTGGACCTGGAGTTGAATTAATAGATATTAATTTTCAATCTTCAAAAAGGATGTATATGAAGTTTGTGTCAACTAAAAATGCAGAATATATTTTTCAAATATATGTGGCAAAAATGTTGTATTATATTTTATCTGTTTTAAGTGGTCAAGGCATGTACTCTATCTTGAGGGTATAAATAAATTTATGGTTTAAATTTTAAAAATTTTAAAACTTTGAGTAATGACTTTCATATACATTTTATCTCCATTTTCCATGATATGCCCTCAACAATTATAAACTTCAAACTATTTTGATTTATAAAAACAAAGTTTTTCATATAGAATTTTGGAATCACCACAGTCATTATAGCAAAGAAACAACTGTATTCTGCATTATATCTTTCACATTCTGTCAGAAATTTCTCATGATAAATCCAGTTACCAGTTAGCAAAACATACCATTCAGATTATAAGGGGAAAAACAAACAAACAAAAAAAAAAACAAGTTAAAGTCATGACAATATAGGTTACTAGTCAAATATTTCCTATTAACATTTTGCAAGCATACATTGTTTTTTATCTTCTTTACATAACTATGGATTTTACCTCTTATAAGCAATGTGTGATTCCTATATTTCAGTCAGAAATGACAGAGAAAATATCATCTCTTCTCAAGCAAAACTGAGAGAAAAAAGTGAATCAAAGCCATCTGTGCCTCTTAATGAGTTTTGCTTCTCTGGGGAAAATAGAAGTAGAATTTTTGGAATGTTACAATTTACAGGTAGGTTGTCTTTATTCTTGTTTCAGTTGGAGACACTAATAACACCACCAATAGTACAATCTTGGTACTTTATTTAATACCACAGTTTCTATTGTTCTAGTTCCCATACTCTCAATTCCTATGCTTTATTCTAATTGTTTTTATTCCACAGCAATCAGAAATTTCATCATTAAATTTAATTTTATTCTTCTTTTGTTTTTATGGCATATTCCTTGTGTTCACCGTTTTTGATAACTGTATTGCTAGTCAGGTGGTTATGCATTAAGTTTATTTTGTTTGCTGACATATTCCAAAAACTTCACATGAATACTTGACATATATCAAGCTGTCAGTAAGTACCCACTAAAATAACTAAGTGGCAAGATGAGTGTTCATGTTGAGGTAAACATTACAATCAGAAGTATCATAGTTTCTTTCAAAATTCTTGGACCCTT